>BTHU01000007.1:22801918-23083159 GCA_036184795.1 Tokudaia tokunoshimensis | reverse complement strand
TTGCGTTTGGGGAAGCTCTAGCTTGGGGCTGCCGAATGGCCGGCGGATCTTACAGATGTGGGAAAGCATCCTCCTGCTCTCAGGTATGTGCTAGGGGCTCCCAGTTAGTGGCCTCCCTAAGAAGGGAGTGAAATAAAAGTTTCCAGCTTCCTAGGAGTCTGGGAAATTGGAAGCGCCCCTATCCCCACCCCCCACCCCGAGTTCTTGCTCTGGTTGAGTGGAAGAGCATCAGGATGGGGCAGCCTCCTGCAGCAAACTTGCGGATTGTAGTGCTTATTAGGTTAATGAGAGTGGAGTGAAGGCCAAAGAAAGGGGAGTCTTAATGCGCGGCTAACCCTGCTAGAGGGAGGGAGGAGGGCCATGCCAAGCTATGGCATTTGCTGTCATTTATTGGGTACCAAGGGGAGTTCTTGGGTGAAGGCGCCTTCTCGGATGTTTACCTTTTTACTCTGGGAACTTTTGCCAATTCCACATTCTACACCAGCAGGTAACTTTAGGAGCTGTAAGCTTCTGTTTGAAAGAGTGCGTCTCATATGTATGCATGTATGTGTGTATGTATAAATAAGTGTATATATAAAGTAACTATACATGTCAAACATAATAGATACTAAGTAATTAAAAGGAAAATGTAGACAGTTAAAATTTTCTTTTGAAAAGATTTCTGTGGTTGAGCAAGGCAAATAGCGCAAAAAAAAAAAAGGATTTGAAACAAATCTTAAAGACATTCATCCAATTTGCAGGGCTCATTGCCGTGTTTACTGGTCAGTTTTGGAATTATTCTTGGTAGAGGTACAGCAAAATGAGCACTTACATGGTCTTTATTGTCCATCTAAGAGATTGGAGCTTGGAGAGTTTAAACACTGTTTACTCATTTAATGTGGTGAGCACGATCATCATTCGTTCTACAAACTAATGTTTGTGAAATGCGTGAGAATTTTGCACTTACCCCTTACTGTTTTAAACGTCAATACTAAGTTTTACTTGTATTTTGCACAATTTTAATTTTATAGCTTCAATGTATTCAAGAGAATGGATTATTTTTCATGTTCATCTTTGTCAAAAATACTAAGAAATGAAAACAGTATGTATTGGACACAGGTAATATGAATTGCTGTTTTTAATCCACAACACCTTGATATTTTTTTCTATGACTTCTTAATACACATTTTCTATTACTCATTTACTATTTTTTGTGTCATTTGTATGTCTATCCACCCCTCTTTCTCTTCATGTTTGTAATATCTTCAAGTAATAAATTTATATTCTCTCAGAAGGGAGAAGTTCAAAGTCGTTTATTGGTAATCGGATGAAGCCAAGATTGTATATCTCAGTGACAATCCACAACTTAAAGTTTATTAAGTTCCATCTGTAACTTATCTTAACAGTATTTTTGAGCTAATATTTCTTGGCCTATGAGTTCACGAGGAAACAAATTATATTATGATCCAGGTCTTCATATTGTACTTACCTGTGAGTCAGGGCATTTAACTGAAGTCTGGTTCTGCAGGTTGCTATATAATTTTCAAATGGCTAAAATAATTTTTCATCAGAATTTCTCCATTTTTTCAACTTTTTCCAAGAACTAGTTTTTATGTGACAGTTCTGGAAATAGCCTTGTTGCAGGAGCACTTGCCTGGACCTGTGTTCTATCTAACCCTGGGCTTGTATGAAGAGTTGTATCTAACCAAAATCACTTTGTGAGAAAGCCTTGCCTTTTGTGTTACCTCTGTTCTTTTGTACCAATGGACTTAAATTCCATTACCTATCTTTTGCTGATTTCCCGACAATCTTACCTGGTCTAGTTTTTAAAATATTGCATGACTATAAGAAATGTATTAACTGATATATAGAGTAAAGGTGTTTTTCAAGATTTTATTTTTCAAAGGCCCTTCGTGTTCAGGTAAAGGAATGTATGCATAGCAAGCAGACACTTGTCTTATTAGCATGAAGAGGCTAGACGGAAAAGTATGATTCAGCGTGAATACAGACTTCCCATGCAGAAGTTCTAGAGACTAAACGATAATAATAAATAGAGGAGGTTAGAGAGGAGGTCTAAATGGCTTTGTTGATTGCCCAGGAAACAGAACAGGAAGGACTTCCCTTGGTTAAAGATCCCCTGGAGTCATAGCTTTGTCCTATGACTTTGTCTTTCTGCAAGTGTATCATTAGATTGTTAACCCAAGAAGCACTTAATATAATTTTGAAGGACTTGAATTTATATCTATAGTATAGGTCTTAGTGACCTTTGATTATAGTTGGATTTTGTGTGTATATACTGGGATCTTTTTTTTTTTTTTTTGTAAACAGACAAGTTGGCTTATACTGCATGGATGTGTAAATATGCTAATACCCATAATGAATCTTCTAGTGAGGAAAGAGTACTGTGTAGACACTTTACTCCAAATCTACACTGGGGGAACCATCAACAAAGCCGTTACTACACTCAGGAGCTGTACTAATTTTCCCTTTTGTGATACACACTTTTGGGAAGTCTTTAAGGGACGGAAAGATAGACATAATGGTATGTGACTATAATCCCAGACAGGAGGCTGAAACAGAAAGGTCTCGAGTTAAATAGACTGGGCTACATGTATAATAAGACCTTTAACGTACACACACAAACACATACATACACATGTGCATGAACACTTACATACATGCAGCATCCTAAATGTTAACCAAACACTGCCACTGAACTACTCCCGCTGCCCTGATATGGATTTTGTTCTCCAGAGAACCCACAGACATCCCTGAGAGTCTGAATAAGAGTCAAGTGAGAGCCGAATAGGACAGCTTACTGTTCTTGTCTCTTTACTCTACCTTGACATCAGTGACAAGAACAGAACAACGTGTGTCTGTGTGCTCTGTGTGCATCTAATAAGAACACGAGGTACTACTTATCCACTACGGAGGACAGATCACATCTCATTTTTAGTGAGCGGATCCCAAGGGAAGAGGACAGTTCTCAAAGTTAAATCAAGTTCAGACTTTTAATGATACCATTAGAACTCAGCATTATACTTACTGAATTGAGCTTCTGTAGCTTAAAAGTACTGTATTTTTTTATTGATATTTATTTGCTTTACATTCTTCCTCTCCTCCTAGTCCCTCTCTCTCACCTCACATCCTCATGCCTCCATCCCTTCTCCTCAGAAAAGGAGAGGCCTCCCATGGGTATCAACCAGCCTTGGCATATCAAATTGCAGTAAGACTAGGCACATCTTCTGTTGAGGCTAGACCAGGCAACCCAGTTAGGGGAAAGGGATCTAAAGGCAGGCAATGTAGTCAGAGACAGTCCCTGCTCCCACTGTTAGTCCCACATAAAGACCCAGCCACACAACTGTTCCATGTGTACAGAGGGCCTAGGCCCCTCCCATGCCGCTGCCTGGTTGACAGTTCAGTCTCTGTGAGCCCCTATGGGCCCAGGTTAGTTGATTCTCTAGGTTTTCTTGTGGTGTCTGATCCCTTGGCTCCTTCACTTCTTCCTCCCACTATTGCAGTACATTAATTCTTGTAATCATACCTAACTATATAGATGCCATGGGTCTATCCGACTTTATGAAAGTAACACTTTGTACTCTGTAGTCTAACATTTAGAACCTAAAAATATTACCCTGTGTATTAATAAAAGGTCACTTTTGATTTAGTTTACATTTTTAAGTACATTTTTTTACATGTAAAAAAACTCAAAAGGACTAACTCTGTAACCGTCAACATTTGAAACTTGGGGATTTTCTTCCTGGGAACCTTCCCTTCTCTTCATAGTTCTTTCCCATGTGTTCTGAATAAATCTATGTTTGTTCTTCTTTAAAAAGAAAAAGACGAATGTGTGAACAGGAATTGTATGGGGGGGAAGAGCTAAGAGGGCTGAAAGGGAGATAAGGTACTGAGGTCTGAGTAATTAAAATATTATAACATGAAACTGGAAGGCAAGAAAGTTAATAAAAAGCACCCATAAAAAGAAAAACCTCGGTTAAATGGTTTAATTTAAAACTACATTTATAATTTGGATGTATTCATCTTTAATAAGTACTTAAATGAAATGCCTAATGTAAACCAAACATTGGCAGTGTAATTATATGTCATTTAATGATGAGAATGTATTCCTAAAGGTGTATCATTAAACCAGTGTCATTGTATGATCATTCTAGAGTGTATTTACATAAGCTATAATAGCTAATACACTAGGCTATTTAATCCTAAAGTTCCACTATTCAGAATGTATTCTGTTGATTGCAAAGCTAACTTTCATAAAGCTGGTAAATTAAATTCAAAACTAGCAACTCAAGGGTTTCTATAATTCGTATATAAATTAGTGAACTTAATATTTTATATTGTACATTATCACAGATGTTCTAAGTTATAATTGTAAAACTAGCTTGTTAATTTCCAGTATGTCAGATTATCTTCTATAAATTAAATGCATGATTAATTAAAACCTTTAATCAAAGAACACATTTTATCATAAGTAGATTGGTCTTAGCAGATCTGAAGCATAAGACTTTATAATGAGAGAGGTTTCTAACACTTGTTTTTTAAATCTACCTCACAATGTATGCATGAATTGCTTTCCTGATTTACAAGCTCTGTGTGTGTGTGTGTGTGTGTGTGTGTGTGTGTGTGTGTGTGTGTGTGTGTGTCTATGTACAACTTAAATAACACTGGTTCTTCTGTTTAAATGCTCTGGGTATTATATCGTCTTGGGATCATCATTAAGAAACATTCTGACATGGTGTGGTTGTCATTCTGGGTATTTCCTTTGTCACTGCTTTTCATTGTTTTTTAACGTTGGTATGAAAAGTCCCCCAAAGCTTCATGTGTTGAATACTTGGTCCTAAGTTTAGTGCTCAGAGGAGCAGCTTTTCAGGAGTAATTGAATCATGAGTTATATAACATAAGCCATGTGTTCATAACCGAGTGGACCTTAAGAGGTAGTACAAACTGTTGGGTGGGGCCTGACAGGATGCGGGTCTCCAGCAGTACTGAGTGCATTTGAAGGACATGGTTTGCATCCTTTGTCTCCTCTCTAGTCTGTCCTGGCTTCAGCCTAGCAACTTCCTTACCGGATGCCTTCTTGCCATACTGTCCTCCCATGGCACAGCCAGAGCAGTGACTCCAGTTATCCATTCAGTGAACTTTCTGAAGCCGTAAGCTAAAGTCAACCCTCTTCCCTTCAGTTGTTTTCTTAGAAATTTGACTACCACCTGCTGGATCCAGTTCTCCAGATTCCCTATTTGTTTACTAGTATACACTGTTCACTATTGCCCTAATGGACTGACAGTTATAAACATCTTAAAACTGAACTTTAAAACATCACCATTCTGCTTTTCCATGCACGTAATTTGATTTTCTGGATGAAGATTTTTATTTTGGAACTTATTGTCTCACAGAAATTTAAACCTCTGCTCCTCTCTGTGTTTTGTGGGATGTTTATTCTAAAATGTACCATTGTTGACCTTTTTTTTAAAATTCTTGGTTTGGGGTATGAAACTTGTTATAATTTTGTAAACCTTTAGAATCTTCCCTGTTTCCAGTTGTGTAAAATTGGAGAAAACTATCTGCCTTAGTTTAGAAGAGAGCTAGAGGGTCTTAGCATAAATTATGTAGTCAAGCTTATTTAACCCTAACTTATAATGCTAATCTTTGCCCATTGCTGTGTAGCCTATGTAAGAGACCCTGTGTTTTAATACTCTCAGAAAGAAAATCCCAGTCATTACCTATGAGTAGGAGGGAAGAGGGGCCAGACATTCACCCATTCATCTGCTCCTAGTCCTGTTTTCTGAAACCTTGAGACTGGGTGTTCTGATTGCTATTATGAGCGGTGCTAAGAACAAATGTTTCAGCTTCTCTTTCAGCATAGAAGTCACTTTCTAATGATCCATTGATTAACTTACTGATCCTTTCACTTTTCTAGCTTCCAGAATTTGCTATTGCCTATGCAATTCCTTATACTTATATGCTTATAACCTTCCCATAATAAAAATGCCTCATATTCTGTTTTCTAATTTGGCAAGAACTGAAGAAAATGCTAGTTGAATTCATCCTTTAAATCAGAAACACCATCAGCTCTTGGGGTGTGTGAATTAACAGGGTCACACAACTCCATACCCTTCAGAGGTGGGAAGTCACGTCCCGAGTTAAGATGAAGCTGTAAGTAATTTTTTTTTTGACTTGAAAAACTATTTCCTAGAGGATGCAGTTGTGCCGTGTCCCTGTGCTTTGTCGGTCTGAATTTGAAGTTTTCTTAAAATACAAGGCATTTAGTGGTTATAGACGTACGCTCGTGCTTTTCATGTTATCTATCGCATATATAGTTTAAGTTTTACACTGGATTTTAAATCTGTACCCGTGTGAGCTATTTTATTGCTAACTGTAATCAAAAGTGCAAAATGATTTTATCCAGATAGAACCACAGTGTCAGTAGTTATTTTAGCTGTGCTGAGAAAGATTCTGAATTCGATTTATTTATTTGCCTTTTCCAACCTAGCAGGCAGGGGCTGCTGTCATTTTTGGCTTAAGGTCCCCAGGCAGAAATCTTCCTTCAGGCCTTTGGTTTGTCTGCTTCTTTCTTTCACTTCTTAAGGTCTTTGCTGTTGTGTTGGGCCAGGTGATTCCTTTGGTAAAACTGTCACACTTTTCAAGTCACTTGCTGTCTAAACATCATAGACAAAGACGTGGTATGTGAATAGCAACAGGTGTTAGGAACTATTTATTAATCTGCATTTTACAAGTAGGGATATAATAACTCTGTGATCTAGTGACACTACCCAGAACAAATAATGGCCGACTTGGTTTAGTTTTCTTTTAAATAAATTTCACTTTGTTGTGTAGCTGATTTTCTTTTTCTCTGTTCTCCAGGTAGTGGAGTGCTTCCTTCTCTGCACCATTCCCTAACTCAGTGTTCTCTAAAGCAGTGCCTCCCACGGTATGTTCTTACTCAGATAAGGAGTGTCATTTATGACACTTAGATTCTAAGGGAAAAGCTTTCAGTGTAGTGACAAAGAAATGATTTCTATCCAGGTCACAAACTCAGACAACTAAAGGAACAAATCGTTTCTTCCAAAGGGATAAATAGGATAGTAAGAAATATTAGGATTAGGTAATACATCTAGTCTGGGTGCTCATATATACCCAAACAGAAAGGACTCAAGAAGGACTTTACAAAGCTTTCAACAAAACTAAACACAGCTACAGAAACTCTGACTTAAGTTGATTTTTAAATATATAAAATACTGAAATAAAAACTCTATTTGTCTTGGAAATCTCATACTCAGCGTAGAGCTTCTCTCGCAAGATGTACCATGTGTCTGCTTCCCAGTGAGTTTAACCAGTGACAACCGATGGGACTTGCACTGTCTAGTTGGCTAGAGACAGAGGTACGAAGATTAAGTGGTATAAAAGAAATAATTTGCCTTAGAAATATGGAGTTAATCGGTGAATTCTCCTGTAAAAGTATGTGGCATTTAAGCTGATCCTTTCTCTAGGAGTGTAAATGCACAGTCCTTATTCTAAATATTATTTAACACTAACGTTGTAATTATTTGGAGGAAAATGTTGGTTATTTCATTTTTATCTTGCATATTTTTCCAGTTTGGCTGATCGATGCTTGAAGGAAAGATGGCTGATATTAACGTCAAAGAAGTGACTTTGATCGTCAGTGTGGTTGCTGCCTGCTACTGGAACAGTCTGTTCTGTGGGTTTGTTTTTGATGATGTTTCAGCAATACTGGACAATAAAGACCTGCATCCATCTACACCTTTGAAAACTTTATTTCAGAATGACTTCTGGGGAACTCCTATGTCTGAGGTAAAAAATTACATTTTTATATAAAACAAGTTTTAATGAAACTCAAACAAATTACAGGTTTCTTTACTTGCCTTTAAAAAAACATGCCAGCATGTTTAGATAGATATTTAATAAATAACCAGTTAGCTATTAAATTCTACTATATCCCTTACATCTAATGCAAACATCAAGAAAATTCTTGAAGATTCACTATAGGGAATATAAATATTAAGGGCTTTAAAAAACTAATTTCCAGATTTTTTTTTAGGTGTTAGAAAAAAATTACTTTCCCACTAAAAGCCAATGCAGCTATGAATATGTCTGTCCTATAACTCCCTTATCTTAAAAGCAGGATTCGTTTTATTGGGCATGTGCCTTGACTTAACTTTTTAAAGAAAATATCTATGTGTGAGGATAGTATATGTATGTGTAGGGAGGACAACAGGTGTTAAAAGTCTCTTGCCATTTTTCTTTGCTTTGAGTCAGGCAATAGAATTGTTTTAATTTAATCCTTAAAACATGGTAAATTCAATATAAGAAGATTTGATTTTAAAGTTGAGTACATACTGCCTGTTTCTCTGCAGTAAGGAAATGTTCACTTAAAATCGTTTTGAAGGGCAGTGTTAACTTATTTAGGATTAAACCCTTTTCACTGGGGATCGTATAGACTAGATTCTGATGTTAGATCTGTCATACATTAGCTATGTGAAATAAACTAACACTTTTAGGTACTGGACTAGTTCCCTGGCTATAGAAATGAATGATGACTTGAGGTATTTATCTATAGCACCTGTCAGGTCACTTTGGAGTAAAGTGCTTTGCAAGTTAGTGTGTCCTCCTCCACAGTCAGAATCTCAGCCATGGTTTCTGACTGAGACGCATGGCAGAAATGTCCCCATACACCCAGTCTGGAAGCTTTGCATGCCTCGCTTCTTCTTCTGATGAGCACAATGTGTTATTTGTACATCTCTTTGATCATTATCTTAATAAACTAATGACTAGCCAGAAGATCGAAGATATTTTAATAATCAATGGTTATTTTTCATTTCAGGAGAGAAGCCACAAGTCATACAGGCCCTTAACAGTGTTGACATTTCGCTTAAATTATCTCCTCAGTGAGCTAAAGCCCATGTCTTACCACCTCCTGAATACAGTGTTTCATGCCGTCGTCACTGTGATCTTTCTTAAGGTCTGCAGACTTTTTCTGGATAAGAGGAGCAGTGTGATTGCTGCTCTGCTCTTTGCAGTGCACCCAATCCATACAGAAGCCGTAAGTAAACCTGTGCGATCACTTTTTACATCATAAGCATTAAATATCCCTGATTTAGTACAGTCTTATTCTCCCATTCACAAAGTCCAGCTTACCTAGTATATAAAAATTTTAAATTTGAAGTAGTTTTTGAAATACAGGATTGTTCAAGAATGTATGTATAGGTGAAGTGATCACCTCACAAGCATGCACACTTGAGTTTGTATCCCTCACACCCATGTGAAAAGCCAAGTGTGGTAGCAGACACATTAATCCCATAGTGTGAGATAAGAGTCCTGGCTTGATCTAGATGATGCCTGAGTTTGGGGTTTATTGAGAGAACTTTACTTCAGAAAGCTGTGTCAGTGGACTGGAAAGCTGACCCAGTGAGTGTTTAAGAGCAGTTGCTGCTTTTGCAGAAGACCCAGGTTTAGTTCTTAGCCACATAGTAGCTTAAACATTCAGTAACTCCAGCTCCAGAAAATGTAGCACCCTCCTTTGGCCTCTTCAGGCATACACAGTACACTTAATACATGTGAGCACTTGTATATATAAAATAAAAATAAATCTTTCAAAAGGAAGGAGAGAGCAATGGAAAGAAACACACACACACACACACACACATGCTCTTGTGAGCACACATGCTCTTGTGCACACATATGCTGACAATCATACACAGGGAAAAAAACTTATATATAGATTGCATGTATATATATGTATACACACACATTTGTTATATTCTTTTTATGTTATTAATGAAAAATACAAATGAACATAGTTCTTCCTATGATATATACAAACTAATTTTTCTTGGATACATTGACACTCTAAAAATGCCTCTCCAGGGAAGAACTAAGAGCATTCTATTTCATTGCCTTCTTATAAGCTTTTCTTCCTAAGCAAAAAATGTTTGAGTTTGCAGAATGATTATATCTCTCTTGCCATGCTGGAGCTATGTGGTGACCAGCTGAGTTTTGCCATTCATATATAAAAGAGATGAATGACTTTAACTTGTACATTGCATTCCATTGCTTTAAAAGGCAAGCTTTTGGAATTTTGTGTTCTTTTAATTAAAAGAGCTTTTGAAATTTCTTTGGTTTGCATATTAGCAAATTTATAGTTTCATATTTAAAAAAACACTCATTTTAAGAAAATAATTCAGGGATACTTAAATTTTTAAAGAACTTACTATATTGTAATTACATAAGATGTTATGATTATATGAAAGATGATAAAGAATACAGAGAACCTAATTTTTTGAAAGTTAAGATGACTTGTTTACAAGAATCATAGATAGGTTTTCATTTACCTAAGTTCACCACATGAGGGCGATCATGTCCTTTTAAAAAAAAAAAACAACACAAATCTACCCTTTAAAAATATAGGTTTTACAACTAACTGGGAAATGATCTTTACCAACCCTACATCCGACAGAGGGCTAATATCCAATATATACAAAGAACTCAAGAAGTTAAACTCCAGAGAGGCAATTAACCCTATTAAAAATGGGGTACAGAGCTAAACAAAGAGTTCTCACCTGAAGATTATCTAATGGCTGAGAAGCTCCTAAAGAGATGTTCATCATCCTTAGTCATTAGGGAAATGCAAATCAAAACAACCCTGAGATTCCATCTCACACCAGTCAGAATGGCTAAGATCAAAAACACAGGAGACAGCAGTTGTTGGCGAGGATGTGGAGAAAGAGGAACACTCCTCCACTGCTGGTGGAATTGCAAGCTGGTACAACCACTCTGGAAAGCAATCTGGCGGTTCCTCAGAAAACTGGACATGACACTCCCGGAGGATCCGGCTATACCAGTCCTGGGCATATACCCAGAGACTTTACCTGCATGCAATAAGGACACATGCTCCACTATGTTCATAGCAGCCTTATTTATAATAGCCAGAAGCTGGAAAGAACCCAGATGTCCCTCAACGGAGGAATGGATTCAGAAGATGTGGTATATTTACACAATGGAATACTACTCTGCAATTAAAAACAATGAATTCACGAAATTCCTAGGCAAATGGTCAGATCTTGAAAATATCATCCTTAGTGAGGTAACCCAATCACAAAAGAACACACATGGTATGCAGTCACTGATAAGGGGATATTGACCCAGAATCTCGGAATACCCTAGACACAATCCGCATATCAACAGATTTCTAAAAAGATGGAAGGAGAGACCTCTGGTCCTGGAAAGACTGGATGTAGGGGAACGCCAGGACAGAGAAGCGAGAGGGGGTTGAATGGGGAAAAGAGGGAGGGAAGGGGGCTTATGGGACTTTCGGGGAGGGAGGAAACGGGAAAGGGGAAATGATTTGGAATGTAAATAAAAAAAAAACTTAGAAAATAAAATTTAAAAAAAATGTAGGTTTTAGATTTTTTTTTTTGGGTTTTTTTTTTTTTTTTTGGTTTTTGGTTTTTCGAGACAGGGTTTCTCTGTGTAGCCCTGGCTGTCCTGGAACTCACTCTGTAGACCAGGCTGGCCTCGAACTCAGAGATCCTCCTGCCTCTGCCTCCCAAGTGCTGGGATTAAAGGCGTGCGCCACCACCGCCCGGCGAGATTTATTTTTTAATAGCACAATCATACACCATTTATTTGTAAATCAGGAAGATTGAAGTGGTTAAATGTTCCATTTTATTTTATTTTATTGGATATTTTCTTTTTACATTTCAAATCCCCTTTCCTGGTTTCTCCTCCCTCCTTCCCCTGCTTCTTGAGGGTGCTCCCCTGTTATTATTATACTTAATAGGTTTTCAGGACACTGAATTAAAATGAATGTCCTGTCTTTCTTTTTCCAGGTCACAGGTGTTGTAGGAAGAGCTGAACTCTTATCATCTGTCTTTTTTCTAGCTGCATTTCTCTCGTATACTAAATCAAAAGGACCAGATAATTCCATAGGTACATATCTACCCAACGTCTCTTATTGTGTTTATGAAACTTGGTCAAATAGCTTTAAGTGCTTTTTAATTAAGATAACATTTGGAGATTGCCTTTATTTTTCTGCTATATGTAATTGACATGTGACATTGCCAATATTCTTAAAAATTATATGTAATTTATATTTTTGTCATTACCCAGCAGGCTGTGTTCTCTGTTATCAAATCTAAATGATCAAACAACCCTAAAATGTCAGTTTCAGAGTAACTCTGAGTTTTATCTGTTGTCTCCTATAAAACAAAATTGCAAGTACAGACTCTTCTATTGTGTGTGTCTGTGTCTGTATCTGTGTCTGTGTATTTGTGTGTGTGTGTGTATGTGTGTTTTGTAGTGTAGGTACACACTTAAGACTATCAGAGAACAACCTCTGGTATTGTTCCTCACTTCCTACCCTGAGACTTGTTTACTGCTATGCACTAGGCCCCAAGCTTCTGAGAATTTTGTAGTCTTTTCTGATTTTGGCATAGTAGCAAAGGGCTCACAGCGTGGTTGTCTTTGATAAATGATAGCTAGTGGTCCATGATTCTATTCAAGCAAAGTTTGAAGCCTGCTAGGATTGCACTATGTGTCATCACAGTTAAATATTTATTGAGCCCTACCATGTAGCTTCCTCTGAAATATATTTTATATATCCCTGCACCATTTTTCTGCTAAGAGTGTGGGCATAGTGGTCAGAAAGGGGGCTTTCTATATAGTCTTAACCTATATTTGGTCAATATTAAACTCTCGGGTTTATCCCCACTTTCTTTTGGTGGTAGCATCTCATCGTAGTATATGAGGTATTGTGAATATAAATGTATCTATAGTTGAACTTGCTGGGAACCAGAGCTTAGTTGATAGAGTGCTTGCTCAGTATTTGCTAGTCACTGGGTTCAGTCCCCTGCACTGCCTAGAACTAAATGTGGTGTGGTGGCATACACCTGCAGTCCCAGCACTTGGGAGGTGAGGGGCAGAATCTGAAGTTTAAGGTTATCCTCAGTAAAGATGGTGGAATGAGTTGGAGGCCAACATGGCTACATGAGCCCTGTCTCAAGAAAAAGGCATTAACACATAAAAAGAATACATATTTATAGAGTCCAATATGATACAGCAATGCATGTATACATAATGTAATAAATTAAAAATATCTGTCTTCTCAAATGTAACTTCTTCATGGAAAAGTTTTCAAAGTTCCTTATATTTTTTTGAAACATAGTACACATTATCATTAATAATTACCCTAGTGGACAGTATCCCATCAGAACTGCTTACTGCTGTCTAGTCATAACTTAGCCCCTAATCAGTCAGCCATCCCATTCTTCTCTTCCCTACTGTCATCCCCAGATTCTCCTAACTACCACTACATTCACAACTACCATGAGATCAACTTTTTTAGATTTCCTCATATGACTAAGATGTAATACTTGCCTCCAGTTTCATCTATGTTCTTGCAAATTGTAAGGTTTAGTTTGTGTATGTTAAATAGTGTTTGTGTATATAACCATTTTCTTGATATCCTGATCAAATGATACTGCATTTATACAGTTCTCTTATGTGAACAAGAATGCAGCAACAGGAGATGTGCTGTTGCCTGGACATACTGACTTTCATCTCCTGCTAGGCAGGAGCAGAATCGATCGATCACTGAGTTAAGATGCTAATCCTGCTACAAATTTTAAGGAACTTAAATACCATTTTCTTTGTGTTCCTAGCATCAACCCTAGAAGTGTTCCCTTCTATATTCTTTCTAATACCTGTATAATTTCAGATATTAGTCTTCATTTCTGGGTTGATTAGTCACTAATCAGCCCTGTTAATTTACCCAAATTTAATCTTTATTATAAAAGTTAGAATGAGCATAGATAATTTTCATCTCCACAAAACTTTGTAGTTTAAATTATGCATCTTTAAAGATTTATTTATTTTATGTATATAAGTACATTGTAACTGAACAGATGGTTGTAAGCCACCATGTGGTTGCTGGGATTTGAACTCAGGACCTTCAGAAGAGCAGTCAGTGCTCTTACCCACTGAGCCATCTCTCCAGAACCTAAATTATGCATCTTAATATCTTATTTTGATAATATAATAATAAAGGTATATAATTTAAATGTACCATAAAATATGAGTTATTGCTCAATAAGAAATAAAAATGTTGATAGCTTTAAGAGGAATTTAAAATATACATTTTTCACATTATAACAATTTGCATCTACCCTTATTTTCTATTCTTAAATTGTAGTGTGGACCCCGATTGCATTGACAGTGCTTTTAGTGGCTGTTGCAACATTGTGTAAAGAACAAGGAATAACAGTTGTTGGAATTTGTTGTGTATATGAAGTATTTGTGGCCCAAGGGGTAAGGAAAAATGAAAATTTCCATTTTCTCGTTTGTCATAGCTAAGTCAGATTTTAATACCCTTATTTTCTACATATGTCATTACATGTAAATACTCTGCTTACTATAATGAAAGCACAATTTATACGAAACAAGTGTATTTTGTCCTCTTACCCACCAAAAAAAAAAATTTAAATGTTATGATACCTTCATATTTTAAGAACTAAAATTTTTAGACAACTTGTTGATATTCTGGTGATACCATTATAGTTCAGCTCAGTATTTGCCCAAGTTATCAAAGTTGGTATTATTCTTTATTAAGTCCACAAATTGTCCTACATTATTTTAAAGTTAATCTTTACATGGTTAGAATTGCTGCATTGCTGAACATGTGCATTGGTGTTTGTTACTCAGACCGTTTTCTATTTTAGTACACTTTGCCGTTGTTGTGTACCGTTGCCGGGCAGTTTCTCCGCGGGAAGGGAAGCATTCCGCTTTCTATGCTGCAGACATTAATAAAACTCATTGTCCTGATGTTCAGTACCTTACTACTTGTCGTGATCAGAGTCCAAGTTATTCAGTCACAACTTCCAGTGTTTACAAGGTATGAAATTCTTGATTGTCAGTCATCATTAGTGTTCCAGGAAGTCTTTAGTTCATACTTAATTTTTCAACAGCTTTACTGAGACATCAATATACTTTAAAAGCTACATATACTATTTAAATGTAAATATAAATATATGGATTATTCTGGCATATATGTTTACAGTTTTGTGTGTACCCTACACAGCAAAGATAATATGAGTGTTGCCTTCATATTCTGAGGGATTTATAAGTGTTTTATCAAATAATATTGAGAGAGAAAAATCTTTACGTCTCTCACTAGACTTGTAAATTCGTATATTTCTCTTTGCATATCAGTAATGTAAATTCATGTTTTTTGTTTTTTTGTTTTGTGTTTTGTTTTTTGCTTTTTTTTTTTTTTTTTTTTTCTCGAGACAGGTTTTCTCTGTGTAGCCCTGGCTGTCCTGGAACTCACTCTGTAGACCAGGCTGGCCTCGAACTCAGAGATCCACCTGCCTCTGTCTCCCAAGTGCTGGGATTCTAGGCTTGCGCCACCACTCTCCGGCTAATGTGTTCTTAAAACTCTGTTATTAAACATTTAATATTGTTGTCATATTGATGAATTTATCCCTTTATCACTATGAAATGAGCCTTTTTTTAGTTCCTAGTGATTGTCTTTTCAGAAGTTAACTGTTTTCTACTAATGTGGTCTGTCCAGCTATCTTTCTAATGTAGTCTGTCCAGCTATCTTTCTAATGTGGTCTGTCCAGCTGTCTTTTTACTTTGACATAATATATTTGTTCTCTAGCATTTTACTTTTGCCTGTCTCTCTGCCTGACTATAAAGGGTTTTTACAGAGTATGTATAATTGGGTGTTCTTTCTTGTCTTTTCAGATCTTCTAAGTTGAGTGTTTTATCCATTCACTTTTAATATAATTATTAATATATGTGATATTAGCTACAATGTTGTGATTTTTCTCTTTGTCTTATCTATGCCCTGTGTCTGTGTCTGATTTCTGAAGAGCCACCCTCTGTACAAGTTTCATATGACTTCCTTGGATATACATTTTGGCTTGGAACATTTATCTTTAGGAAAATATATGATAAAATTTTTATATTAAATTATGGTATTACTTTCAGTGGTTTTTGTTTCCTTGTTATCAAAATTCTCAGATGTTATCATCATTCTCCTTGAAGGATTTTGACATGCCCTGGTCTATCAGCAGCAAATTCCTTCAACTTTTATCTCTAAAAATACCTTTATATTACTTTTGTTTTTGAAAAATAATTTTTTCAGTAGAGAACATTATCTCAGTTGTCCTTAAAGTTGGTTTCACTATCACCCGGCATGAACTGCTTCTATAGGCTGTCTCAGAATTTTAAGAAATGATATATTTGTTTTATTTTGTTCTTAGATATGTTCTTCTGCACAGATGTGCACTCAGACATGCTTTTCTTATGGCTCCCATATTTCTACACATTCTGTTGTTTTGTGGTCTCTCATTGTACTCTCTGTCATGATTCCTTTCAGTTAGTTTGTGTTGTGTAAGTTTTCCTCTCCTATGAGTCGCATGCATTCTGCATACACCTGGTAATTGTGAATGGATGCAGAACATCAAGAGCACTCTGATGTATTCCCATGCATACTTCTGAGGGTTGTTCTGGGTGTGTTAATTTGTTATTTAAAGTTGTATTAGCTTTTAATTTTTGCTATTAAATTTTATTTGTAGAACCACAGTAAGGCTCGGCCTAGGAATTATTTTGTTTCACAAGACCTTTCTGAAAATTTTTAGGCAACTGTTAACTATCCCCCAAACTTTGTTTTTTCTTTAAGAAACCATTTAATTGGAGGTTTGCTTACTGTTTTACAGTGTTAATCCTATATAAGCATTGTGACAGGAAGCAGGGCCACTAGCTGGGAGCTTTGCATCCTGATCTTCAGGCAGTAGGCAGAGAGAAAAACACTGGGTCTGGCATGGACTTTTGAAACTTCAAAGCCCATCCTCAATGATACACTTTCTCCAGTAAAACCACACTTCCTAGCCTTTCCCAAACAGTTCCAGTCCCTGATGACTAAACATTCAAATATATGAGCCCTTGGGTCCCTTCTCATTCAAACCACCACAGAAATTTAGAAGGAAAGGCATTGAATGGAAGCTTAGAGTTTTAGAAGGAGAGTGTATGACCATCGTTGTGGGGAGTATGGTCCCGGGCAACTAGATGTGTTGCTGGAGTAATTTATGAGAGATTACATCTGATCCACAAGCATGAGGCAAAAAGAACTGGAAGGAAAAGAGAAGATGGAAGGAAAGAGATGTATGGATAGACTCGGAAGTAGAGGAAGGAGGGCTTTGATCAGCCTATAAAGTGAATAAATATTAATTAAATAATTAAATATTCAATATTAAATTATTTGATTTAATAAATTAAATAGATAATTAAATTAATGAAGGGGAAAAGAAAGTCAATTCTATGTATGAAAGTATCAGAAAATACAGAATACTTAGAATCAATTTAATGAAGTATGTGTAGTATTTCTATGGTGACAACTTAGGAATCATTAATGAGGGAAATAAGGCATAAATAATATATAATAAGGGGTTTGATAGTGTTAGAATGATACTTCTATGTAGATTAACCATAGACTGAATACTGTACCACTCAATCCTAAGAGACACAGACAAGTTGATTCTAAAATTCATATAAAAACGATCAATGTTTAGAATGGCTGAAAGAATGGGATCAGGCCATCTCTCAGCCTTAATCAGAGAAATTTCTCCCTGCAATACCAGTTACCACAGAGACCTCTGTGGTAGTTTGAATGGGAATGGCCCCTGTGGGTTCATAGCAACCCCAGACATTTTTTATTAGTAGATTTTATCTCTTGATTTTTTTTTTCAAGACATTCTTTCCTGACTATTAGTTTCAGTGTAACAGCTATAGCAAATAACTACAAGCTAGGTGGCCTGAAAGAACATGCCCTTCTCCTAGCTTCTGGTAGCTTCTGGCGTTCTTTGGCATTTCTTAACTTGAGGCTTCTTCATACAAGTTTGCTCCATCCTTATATAGCCTTGCCTGTCTGTCTGTTTGTCTTTTCCTTGTAAAGGGCACTAAGTCATTGGATATAATGCCCGTCTAGTGTGAATGTCTTAAGAATTTAAAATCTGCGTTCCGTGGTGGCCTGCTGTAACATTAACTTTTTTCCCAGTTTATGACTGTTAAATTATTAAATAAAATTTAAAATAGCTTCCTATAAGTTTTAATTAACTAGTGTTACATAAAATAATTGAGGAAGAAAAAAACACCAACATAGTGACTTTGTTGTCCATGATAGTATTTTACAAGAACTAGCTGGAAAATATTAATTCATATCCATAATGCATTACAAGCATGGATTAGAAAAAAATCAGATTATTATCTAAGCCAAAACATTTGAAGTATTTTCCTGTAATTAGTTATTCTTAGCATTTTTTTAAATTTAAGAAATAATTTCAATTTATCTTTTACATGATTCTGTTAGTGCTCAACTAAACTTATGTAGGTATTAGAAATAGATTGAGTTATATTTTCCTTACTCTTAGTTTCAATAATTTTGCTCTGCTTATCAATCATTCTGAAAAATTCTGTGAACATGTGTTATAAGAGTATATATTTGGTATGTATTGCATATAATAAATATTTTTTAAATAAAAAATTTTTAAATATGAGAATATAATTTAGATTTCATAGTACTGCCGCAAGAAATTGATTTTAATGTGATTTGATTTGTTTAAACCAAGTATGGACTCTTTAAATCAAGTATCATAATTAAGCTATTAATTTTAAAAAATGAGCAGTGTTTCTTCTAAAAAGAAAGAGCTTCAAGATGATTTCCAATTTTTTTACAGTTCAAGCACTGACTCTAAAGACATGTTACTTTCCAATATAGTTAACTATAAAAGTTCTGAATGATATTGCTTGTTCTAGCAATATGGCTTTTTCTCAACCATTTGATACTTTTCAGAGTAAGTCAAGTTAAACAGGATGGACTTTGATGTTTAATTCATTTCCTCATTTTAAACCAACTAATTGGGTTCCTAAGGACTATATGTATGTAAATTTAGTCATTTAAATTTAGTATTTGGATAAAACACCAAATATATAAACATAGTCTTTTGTAATAAACTTATTTTTTAATGTTTTACTTAATTTACAAAAGGTAGATTGTAATAATTAAACTCATATTCAATATATCATGATTTGGAGAAAACTAGATACAGACGTGTTAGTATTTACTAGAGAAAAATGAGAACACACAATGCTGAGTGGACTCACTGCTAACTACTTTGTATTGGAAACTTAATTTTCAGTTCATTTCAAAGCAGGATGAAAGCTCTAAATGCTGTAGCTTTGTCTGTAGTGAAAGGACAAAGACAAATTTTCTCTGGGAACCATAATTTTTATTAGTATTTAGCTCTAAGCTTTCACTTGTATTGGACAACATGGCTAGGTATTCTGGAACCTTCCATATAACAAATGAATCTGAACCTCATACGATTTCTTCATGACTTTTAATTTGAAGGTCATGATTTAATAAATGGACTTCTGCAGGCCAGTCTGGATTGTTGTAATAATTCCTGAAAAGAGCTGACCTAATGTTCTTCAAGCCTTTTTCCATGGCTACCCATGGCTCTCACAGAGACATTTAGGTTATACAGTTTGATTCGGATTTTTAAATTAGATCGCACGATTCTGAGGTACCTATAGCAATATATTTTTGTTATTTTTTTATTCTGTATATGTGAGTGCCACATGTGTGCAGGTAAGAATGGAGGCCAGAACGTGTTAGATATCCTGGGGTTGGAGTTGCAGGCAGTGGGAAGCTACCCAGTGTGGGTGCTGAGAACCAAACTTAGGTTTCTACCAGAGCAGCAAATGCTCCTAACTGCTGAACCCCAATGTATTTATTCTTCTGTTTGACAGTATTGCACAGAAAATAATTTTATGTTTTACTTATATGTATGGACACATAAAATTTGTATTTAAAAGGTGGAATCCGGTACTTCTGGCTCAGTGGGTAGAGGCACCTGGTACCAAAACTTAGAGCCAGAGGTCGGTTATGGGGAACCCAGGTGATGGAGAGAGAGCGGAGTCCCACAAGCTGCCCTCTGCCCTCCCCAGGTGTGTGAGTGCCATGCTCATGCCCTCAGTCATTGTCACTGCCTCTCCGCCTCCCCATTAGTAAATACAACCAACAACGTTTAAAATTAGAGCTGCTGTTTGCTGTTGACAGAGTACATGCATACATGATTGCCATACCTGAAAAACTAAGACAGGAGGATCATGTATTCAAGGTTAACGTGAATTATATAAGCAGCAACCTTGACTCAAAATAAAGAATGGCTAAGACACAGCTCAGGAATAGAGTGCTGACTTCTTATTCAGTGTCATGGTCTCAGTCCTCAACTGAAACAAAAAAGAAAACAAGTTTTGTTTAAATACCTTTTGTGTTGTTTATGCAGGTTTGATAATCCAGCTGCTGTAAGCCCAACCCCCACACGACAGCTGACTTTCAACTACCTCCTTCCAGTGAATGCTTGGCTTCTACTGAATCCTTCCGAGCTTTGCTGTGATTGGACCATGGGAACAATACCATTGATAGAATCATTTCTAGATGTTCGAAATCTTGCCACCTTTGCTTTCTTTTGCTTTCTGGGGGCTTTGGGAATATTCAGTCTCAGATACCCTGGTGACTCCTCAAAAACTGTCCTAATGGTAAGAAATCTTAGTCTTTCAAATACTGTGCGTTCAGTTGGTGGTTACATTTAATTTATCCAGTA
Source organism: Tokudaia tokunoshimensis (assembly GCA_036184795.1). Lineage (NCBI taxonomy): Eukaryota > Metazoa > Chordata > Mammalia > Rodentia > Muridae > Tokudaia > Tokudaia tokunoshimensis. The sequence goes on along the minus strand of BTHU01000007.1, from coordinate 23,062,481 downwards.
TATGCTTCTAGTAGTATATTTCTTTTTTGATCATTCCTGATTTATAAGCCTGTTATAAATTGCTTTTATAGTAATTATTAATTAAATTAATATAACTAATCTGCAGGTATATTTTAGCATGCACATTCAGCTGTGTAAAACAGAAGTTAATATTTTTTCTAATTTGATAGAAAAAAATCACATTGCATCCCTTTGTCATTCATTTACATTTTATTCTTTTCTAGCTAGAGTATACACACATTTGAAAAAAATATATCGTATACTTGATTTTTTGACATTATTAATGCAATATGCAGTCAAAAGTAATAGATTTTAAGTTCTGTTAACAAGATTTTAATTACTCTCTGAGTAGGACTATGTCCAGAAACCTATGATTATTTCAAAACTGTTTGTGTGGGGGACTGTGTTGTTTGTGGTTTTTTTTAATTTATAGATTTATTTTTTTTTACACTCCATATTTTATCCTCCCCCTGCCCCCATCTACCCCCTGACTGTTCCATATCCTATACATCCTCCCCACTCCTCTCTCTCTACACGGATTTCTCCACTCTCCACTCCACCCTGACCTCTAAACTCCCTGGGGCCTCCAGTCTCTTGAGGGTTAGGTGCATCATCTCTGAATGAACACAGACCCAGCAGTCCTCTACTGTATGTGTGTTGGGGGCCTCATAACAGCTGGTGTATGCTGCCTATTTGGTGGTCCAGTGTTTGAGAGATCTGGAGGGTCCAGATTAGTTGAGACTGCTGGTCCTTCTACAGGATTGCCCTTCTCAACTTCTTTCAGCCTTTCCTATTCAACAACAGGGGTCAGCAGCTTCTGTCCATTGGCTGGGTGCAAATATCTGCATCTTACTCTTTCAGCTGCTTGTTGGGTCTTCTGGAGTGCGGTCATGCTCAGTCCCTTTTTGTGAGTGCTCCATATTCTCAGTAATAGTGTCAGGCCTTGGGACCTCCCCGTGAGCTGGATCCCACTTTGGGCCTGTTACTGAACCTTCTTTTGCTCAGGCTCCTCTCCTTTTCAATCCCTGTAATTCTTTCAGAGGGGAACAATTATAGGTCAGAGTTGTGACTGTGGGATGGCCCCCACTCCATTATTTGATGCCCTGTCTTCCTGCTGGAGATGGGTTCTACAAGTTCCTTCTTCCCACTGTCGGGCATTTCACCTAAGGTCCCTCCCTTTGAGTCCTGAGAGTCTCTCACCTCCCAGGTCTCTGGTGCATTCTGTAGGGTCCCCCCTATCTCCTGTCTCCCAAGGTTGCCTGTTTCCATTCTTTCTGCTGGTCATCAGGACTTCAGTCCTTTTCCCCTCACCCAATACCAAATCAGGTTCCTCTCTCCTCCCCCCATCCACTTTCCCTCCCAGGTCCCTCCCTCCCTCCCCACTGTGGTTGCTTTCTTCTCCCTCCCAAGTGGGACTGAGGCATCCTCACTTGGGCACTTCAGCTTGTTGACCTTTTTGAGTTCTGTAGCTAATATCCACTTATTAGTACATACCATGCATGTCCTTTTGGGTCTGAGTTACCTCACTCAGGATGATATTTTCTAGTTCCATCCATTTGCCTGCAAAACTCAGAATATCCTCGTTTTTAATAGCTGAGTTGTATTCCACTGTGTAAATAAACCACATTTTCTATATCCTTTCTTCTGTAGTGGGACATCAGGGTTGTTTCCAGCTTCTGGCTATGACATATAATGCTGATATGAACATAGTGGAACACGTGCCCCTGTGGCATGGTGGGGTATCTTTTGGGTATATTTCCAAGAGTGGTATTGCTGGGTCTTCAGGGAGATGTATTTCCAATATTCTGAGGAACCTCCAGATTGATTTCTAGAGTGGATTCACCAGCAATGGAGGAGTGTTCCTCTTTCTCCACATCCTGTCCAACATGTGTTCATGTCCAACATTCCTTCACCTGTTTACCTGTGTTTTCCTGTATTTCTTTCAGTGAGTTATTGATATCCTCCTTAAAGGACTCTATTATCTTCATGACATAGATTTTAGGTTAGCTTCCTGGTTTTCAGGTGTGTTGTATTTGGGGCTTGCTGTGGTTGGAGAACTGGGTTCTGATGATGCCCATGTATTTTGGCTTCTGTTGCTTATGGTCTTGCGTTTGCCTTTCATCATCTGGATATCCCTAGTGTTAGTTGGTCTGGGTGACTGTCAGGAGCCTGCCTCTTTTGTCCCTAGGTTGATTCAGGTCTCCTGGTAGGCCTGCAGCCTTGGCTGTAGCGGACCACCTGTGGAGCTAACCAACTGGGGGCTCTTCAGAGAAGCAGGGAAGCTGCTGATCTGTTGCCCTGGCTACAATAAATCTCCTGGGAGGCCTTCAAACTGTTGGGTTTTCAGTGGAGTAGTCAAGCTGTTGTCCAACTGCTCTGGGTGCAGCTTATCCTCAACAGCAGCGTGTCCTCTCAATGGGTCAGGATATGGTGTCTTCAGGGGGTTAGACCAGCTAGGAGTCTGCCCCAGCAGAAAAGAAGGGGCGGAAAGGATGGAAGGGGAGTGGTATTCGGGAGGGTGGGGGTTTTGATAGGTGATGGGTCCCAAGTCCACTGGGCTCCCAGCAGCAACTCTGGGACTCTGGAGCCCGGGGGCATGGAGGGGTTGGTGTTTCTTACCAACTGCTTGACTGCAGGTGGTCCTCTAGGGTGATCAGGATTTGGAGTCTTCTCTGGAGCAGACCAGCTAAGAGTCTGCCCCAGCAGAAAGAAAAGGGCAGAAGGGGTAGAATTTTCTCCTTAACCCTTGACTCTGTAAAAATTCATTTTCCTCATTCATTTTTAATTGTTAAATGTAACATTTTCAACAGCATTTACTGAATTTGAGAAGGTATTTTAATATTTAACAAGTACATCATTTATAACTAACATCAATAGATTAACATGTTTGTTCAATATAAAATTATGATTGCACTCTATCTACCTGGTAGCATTTGAAGCACTGATAAGATGAATTATATGGTCCTTTTTTTCCAGAGTTTTGAAGTCTAAGAAATTTGCAACACATTAGAAAAAATGTGAAAGAATGCAGAGTGTAGAAGAAAGATCTGTTTAATTTTATGCTTAAGCCTGCCGATTTGTATCCTTAAAACATTGTACTGGAGTTTTGAGGTTCAGAAGAAATGCTTAGGCCACACTTAGACTTTTCCTTAGTGTAGAGGTACTAATTAAAACCAGAGGTAGATCAGGTGCGTGTTGGGGGAGTGGTAGGAGAATCCCTTCTCAAATAGGCCTTTGCCAGTTCTTTATAGGCTACTGCCTAATACCATTCAGATCACATAGAGGTAAGTCAAACTTAAGAATGCTGTGGAGTTCTTAGTGTTCTTTTCTAGAAAATAGTTAATATGGCCAAGTAGTGTAAAAAGGAGTTTACCACTGAATTCTTCAAGAACTCTCATCATTATATCTTTGTGGAGAAGAAAAAGATCTGGGTAGGAGACAGACACAAAAAGGTAAATGTTTTAGGAAAGAGTAAATGGTTAACACTAAGAGGCGTTGTCAAGATCTATTTGATGAAATATCACTGACACAGTTAGATTGGAACATGAGACAGTGAGAACAAGTTGATGTCAGAGACCAGTGGTTAATATTTAAAAGCACTTCGAGTTGTGAGACGTTTACAAACAAAGATAAACACTTAATCGGTTTGCTTTGTAAAATCAGCATTATTTAATTGAACTATTTAGTGGCTTTAAAATAAGTACTTGTAACCACAGCTTTTAAAGTCATATTCCACAATTGTTTTATGCATGAGAGATGGAGGGAGGGAGGGAGGGAGGGAGGAAGGGAGGGAAGGAGGGAGGGAGAGAGAGATTTAAAATGCAGTGTACAAAATGTTATCTAGGGTTGCAGAGGCAACATGTTTAGTTTTCGGTGTGAAGGCTACATTTATGTAGAAAGTGGATAACTAATAGGTTTGAGAGGATCAACAGACTACCTAGCAAAAATTTGGCTTGCATCATAAGGGTTGTTCTATTACATGAAGGAGGAGAAGGATCACTAATGTGAATGGTGGTGAGGTTCGTAACGACAACTGGAAGTTGCTTTTTTCTTTTGTTTTATGTATTAGTCTTATTAACCCTTCAGCTTTCCCTCCCATAGATTAGGAAAAAAATTGTTTCCTATGAAAACATTGGTGAGAATCTGATAAAAGCCATCAAGTTTCACGACAACCCAGGAGATGGGAGTTAGGTCTACCAGGGAAACCTCAAACTCCTGAACAGCCTGGGAGTTGATGTGAAGCTGGCCATCATGAGCTTCTGATGATATTAACTGTCAGCCGTCATACTCTTTTTAAGAGTCCATTCGTTGCTGCTTAAGTAAATTCACACAAAATAGATAAATGGTAGGATATATTTACCTTTGAAGTTGTGCTAAAGGACAGCTGAATAAGAAAAGACAGAAGAATTCAAGTTTGGCAAATAAAAAAAGATACATAGATGAGTAGGTAGATATATTCAAAAAGATAAAAGCAATAAAATAAGCATAGTTTTATGTAAGTTATTTGCTATTTCATATATGTATAAAGGAAAAATTATGCCCTTGAATGTAACAGTGTTCTATGTAGTTTCTAAGTCATGCTAATTTTTTTCTAAATGTTGAATTTTCTGAACATATCTAAAGAAGCAGGGTAAGAAAGTAGTACTCACGGACAGATCCCCTATTAGTTATCACTTAAGATATTTAATATATACCAGCAACATAATGTAAACAGTCATTAGTCCCCATTTCTGTTTATAAGGAGGTATTCTCAGGGTGATTGAATAGTTTATATTCCAAAAGAATTATGTTTAAGATTTATCTTAAACCCTTGGCTCTTGCTACTGATACCCAATGGGTTTTTTTTTTGTTTCTTTGTTTGTTTTCATGTATGGGTATTTTCCTCCATCTGTTTCTGTGAACAATGTCTGTGTACCTGGTGCTCACAGGGGCCAAAAGAAGGCATTGGATTCCCTGAGCCTGGAGTTACAGGCAGTTAGTTGTGAGCTGCCATGAGGTTGCTAAAAACTAAACCCAGAAAAAGCACCTTTAACTGCTAAGCTGCCATCTTTCCAGTCAGTGACATCCATCTTAAAAAAGACTTTATATTATTAGGAGAATATTATAGGTTAATCACAGTTAATGTAATTCCCATACATTTATTATTACTTCATTAATTAGGATTTCAAGGTCATTAATCATTAAAGACTTATGGAGTTGATAGACTTACTGATTGGTCATTTTCCTCCTTACATGGTGTTGCTGAATGAGTACTATCAAGTCCCACAAATAAAATTTCTTTTGACAGCCAATTTATTGTTTTTTTAATGAGCATCAAATTTAGGGCTATCTGTCTATATCTAAATAACTTTATATCTAGCTGGTTATTAATCATGCATCTTCAGGAAGTGAGAAGAAAAAATACTTTTAATGGTTCATGCTTTGATTTTAAAAAAGCCTGAACTTTCGGACACATGAATTGATGTAATATATCTTCACCTCTATTTCATTAATAAAATAGTATAAGAAGAGACAGTCTTTTCTCTATGCCCTTTAGATAGTATCAGATTTCCAAAAGTGAAGTATTAAATTGCATATTTAACTAAGTCCTATAAACTAAAGCAAAGGGGTCTGATGCTGTAACTCCCTTGGTAGATTACTTGCCTAGTGTGCTTGAGGTCCTGGGTGCAGGCAGGAAGATCAGAAGTTAGAAGTTGTCAACAGCAATTCCAAGGCCAGCCTGGGCTACAAGAGATCCTATCCTGTAAAAATCCTGGAAAAAAACCAAGAGCAGAGAAATAAGCAAATGTCCAGAGCTACAAGTCCTAAACTCTCCAACTTAAATCTTCCCATGTTATTTATATGCTTAGTCACGGTGGCTTCATAGTCAAGAACCCACACGTCATCCCATTTTCTGAAGAACAGGAACTCTGAATAGCCTTATATTTTTCTCAGTAAGCGGTCCTTTAAAGAATAAAAAAGCAACTGATTTAAAGGGACAGTTTTATTTTTATATACATGGTATAAACTTCTTGTTAAACATACGGGACCTGTTAGAATTAAAAGGTGGGCCTGGAGAGACGGCCAAACAGTTAACAGCACTGGTTGCTCTTCCAGACACCCAGATTCAATTCCCAACACCCATATTGCAGTGCCCAAGTATTTGTAACTCCATTTTTCAGAGGATCTGATGCCCTCTTCTGCCCTCTCTGGGCACAGTACACACATACACACTGGCAGAACACCCATACACATAAAATAAAAAGAAAGAAACTCATTTAGAAACATCTGGGAAAGCGGGATATTACACAACGTATCACTAAGCTATAGAGCCAGAAGTCTGGTGTCTTATCTAAATCATTCTTTCCTTCATTTCTTCATGTGGTTTGTTGTAGTAGCATTATAGAAAATAAAATTTTTGTTACCAACATTAATGATTTTATTCTGCTAAAAAACCTATTAGTATTTTTTTTACCTTACTGTTGCAACATGCACAAAAGTTAGATGTGTAAGTTTTCTCCTCCCTCCTCCTCCTCCTCCTCCTTCTCCTTTTATTTCATTCTTCCTATGTAACAAAAATTTATGTTCCTTGACCAACATCTTCTCAAACTTTACTGCCTCATTCTGGTAAACACCATTCTGTTCTCAATTTCTACTATCACTATTTTTCTTTATCGTCCATATACAAATGAGAGTATCAGATATATTGCATATGGTATAATGCCCTTCAGTTTGAGTTTCTTTCTTTTGTTAAGACTAAATGAGATTTTCTTGAGCATATATGCCCTATTTTCTTTATCTGCTCTGCCCATCACTATGTTGGTTCATTTGTTGGCTATTCTGAATCATGGTGCAATAATGGAAGTGCAGATATATTACAGTGTGTGTTTCCTTTCTTTTGGCTATATGCCTACTAGTGGGATTGCTGAATTGTGATAATTCTGTTTTTAATATTTTGAGACATTTCCACACCATTGCCCGCATTACTAAATCAGTTCCTAATGTTAGGAATGCATTGGTTAACATTTCTCCACATCTTCTTAACACTTGCTTTCAGTTGCTTTTCTGACAGTAGCCATTCTGACTCCGACTCTGAGTCTATTGACATTTAAATTTGAACTTCTCTGATGATATGGGGCATTTTTCATATAGCTTTTGGTTATTGGTATGTTTTCTCTGCCCATTTCTCATTGGATATTGTTGCTTACTAGTAAGTGGAATGTGCTATTTTCAAAATATTTTTAAATTAAATTTTAATTTAACTAGGTGAACCTCAGTGGTCAACCTTTGCTAAAAGTTGTACTGCTCGCAGAACAAGCACTGCTGACTAGGTTTCCATGCCTTTGGTGCTGTAGACAGCGCAGGATTGAATTTCAAGTAGTGACTCATTTTATTGGCAGTCTTGCAGAGTAAATTCTAGAATTAACAAAAACCCCCTTCTTATCTAGCTGATGTACATCCTGATGTTTATTACCACCCTGGTGTGGCCTTTGTGTTCATTTTTCATGACAATATTTTCTAAAATAGTCTACAACTCATTTACTCAGAGTAAATTATAAACGCCTGTGCTGCTTGTCATCTGTGTTGTTTAATTGAACATGCTATCTTCTTTTTCATTCTAGGCGCTTTGTTTAATGGCGTTACCATTTATTCCCGCATCAAACCTGTTCTTCCCTGTTGGATTTGTTGTTGCTGAGCGAGTACTATATGTTCCTAGCATGGGGTTCTGTATTTTAGTAGCCCATGGATGGCAAAAAATTTCAAACAAAAGGTGAATTAAATGCTAGTTTGTTTAATGGCTATAAAATTTAAAATTTGAAATGTAAAGTGTTAGTATTTTAGTCTGCATGTAGCCCAGTTTTATAAGCCATTTCTTCAGTCTTTCCATCTTTATAGTTATAATTCAAGTTAGAAAAGCTCTGCACCACCTAGTCAGTCAGTGTTCTCTCTCCATAGTTTGTTACAACCCCGCACAACAGCCTGAGTGAGGGCCATGTGAAAATCAGTGCTGCTTTTACTGAGGCTAAAGCAAGATGAGCATTTCCACACTCACAGACAGTAACTAAGCTACACTCAGCCTGTTGGAGTGAGCCATCCTGAGTGCTTAGTGTATATAACTTGTTTAGCATGCATATGGGTTTTTTTTTGTTGGATTACCAATTGAACAATATGCTTAGAAATTCATAATCGTAGGGATTATGTACATATTATGTATCAATAAAATTGTTTTATCAAGCAAATTTATAATAGTCAAATAATACTAATATAATACTAAATTTTGATTTACATCTGACTTTTCTATATCTCTTACAAATTGGTTCCTCTTATATCAAGTCGATACTTTCATTTAAAAAATTATTTACATTGGTTCTATAACATCTCCTACCTAGTTATCTCATATAAATCCTATTTCAGAATCTTCCTGTTATATCCATTCTAAATATTTCTACATTGTTTTTGCATTTTGCATCTAGCTTCTTTTGATATGCATGTACTCACTAGATTATCTTATTTGGTTTCACAATTTTTATCCACATCTACCAAACCCTTCTTAGAATTTCTACCCATAACCATGAAAGGGGAAATCATTTGAAATTTGAAATGTAAATAAAGAATATATCTAATAAAAAAAAGAACAAAAAAGAATTTCTACCCATGTACTCAGTTTTTGATCACCAATTTTTAGCACCTACCATGTGCCAAAGATGATTTATGGTTACACATTACAATTATTTTTTTTCATTTAATCTCAACACACTTGCCCTCCTTTGCAGATATGAAAATTGAAGCTCGTACAAGTTACCTGAATCACCCAAGGTCACACAGCTAGTAAACACAAGTGTTGATTCCAATTTACATCTTAATTCTGCAATGATGGTATTGTCCGATCCATACTGTTCTGTTTTGCTTAGGGGGATCTGTCGAAATAAGAAATAGAACCATGTTAGAGATGCAAAGCCCAGACAGACTCAGAACAGTACCACTGGAAGAATAGAGATTGAAGTAACCATCCTGCTGTCAGTATAGAATGAGATGTCAGCAGTTAGCCTAAAGTTTTATGGTTTGCATCTGTTTAATAGACAGTTCTGAAAGTATAAATAAAGCAATTCAATGAATAGGAGGGCCTGTAGTATAGTTTGTAAGCTAAACCCTTTTTAAAGTGTCAGAAGTGAGAGTGATCCTTTCTAAACTCAACTGTTCAGTTGTAAACAAGGACCCAAAGGACACTAAATGCTAAAATTGGCAATTCAAACTTTATCAGTTTTTAAATCATGGACTGTTAAATACAGCTTTAGAAATAGTGATTAACACTTTAAACTATGGACGTAACTTTCTCTCTTTGTTCATTATACAAGTTTACAGATCAAATTATTTTGAAAAAATTGTATTTTTACTGAAAGTGTGTAGACTTTTTACATGTCACTATTTACATTGTTAACATACAAATGTTAATGTTTTCATTAACAATAAAGCGTTAAAAAACTCTTACATAATTGCTGGGTATTGCTTAAAATATATGGGAGAGTTGTGTAGGCTCTCTACAAATGTTTGTCCTTTTTTTTAAATTCTTTTATTGTTCTTTTTTAGCAATGGCCCCAGGGATAGGGGACTAGGGGAAGAAAAGAGAAGTGAGACTCCAGACCCACAAGCCCTCCCCACCCACCCTTTACCCCCTTATATATTTATAATCTATAAATTATAGATTTATAGCCTCAGGGATGAGAAATGTTTATCATCTTAGATAAGGGTCTTGAGCAGCCCTAGGCTTTGCTGTCCTGTGGGAATTTTTTAACAAATTCCAAAAAATAAAATATAAGTGAAGTCTCAGTTGGTGGGACATCTTCATAATATTTAATTTGGGGGTGTACTTTAAATGTGTAAAGTCATTAGAATGAATTCAAACACGACAATTTAGAATTATCTCTTCTAAGGAAAAATGCTTTTGGTGATGAATACAGTGTTTTTCCTTGTTTTTGTCTTTTCAACAGGGTACTGAAAAAGCTCTCGTGGGTTTGTCTGTCCATGGTGATACTAACCCATGCCTTGAAAACACTTCATAGAAATTGGGACTGGGAGTCAGAATATACATTGTTTATGTCAGCCTTAAAGGTAAAGTATTTTTATTCAGGGGACAGGAAAATGTGTATTTGTAAAACTATATTTACCACATGTTTAGGCAGACATTTAATTCTATTTTAGCTGAGAAGTAATACATTGTTTTTATATAGTATATACCATAACCAAACTCCCTAAGTTAATTATATGTCCAAAGGATATACACACACACACTTATGCATATGTGTGTGTATATATATGTATATGTGTGTATGTATGTATGTGTGTATATATATATATACACATACATACACACACACACATGTGTGTGTAATTTCTGCGAAATACTAAATTTCCTTGAAGTTCACCTGGTAAAATATTTAAATAAGAAACATATTTTCTTAGTTCTTAGAGTACCCTTTTTTTTTTTCGCCTTCAATGGTTTAATAGCAAGTCACCCAGGATGTAACATACAGCTAATTAGTAGCTTTGTTATTGTTAATGATATATAAAATAATGAGTTCTATAATCAATGCATCATTAATTCAGTGAGATGAAATGCACAAAAATGTCATCCTACTGTGTGAAGGAATATCACTGCTTCAGCACTTTTGGGAATGGAGTTGGTAAGCAGAATTTTATTTAAAAAGCATACACACATGTTTTTAAAGTTATCAGTAAAATATTTCCATAAACACTTCCTATCTTATCCTTTACAAATCTCTAGACTCATATTTCCTTGTGACTATTTCTTTTTAAAATATGTATGAGATGTCTCTGTGAATATGAATATGTGAATGCAGGTGCCCACTGAGGCTAGAGGTTTAGGATTCCCCTGAAGCTAACGTTTCAGGCAGTTAATAGCTGCCTGATGTGTATGCTGGGACCCAAACTGAAGTTCTCTGTGAGAGCATTCCAGCATTCCTTAGCTTTAAACTGCTAAGGCATCTCTCTAGCCCCTCCTTTTGGCTACTTCTTTATTTCCCGTTATTTAGCTTTAGAATTGTTCGCTTCATTATAATAGTCTATGAGATATCTTTATGTAGCATCTGCATAAGATTGGATGACTCTTCTTGACCATGCAGCTTTCTATCCCTCCTAGCTGGATGGTTAAGTGAAGCATCACTACCACAGTGTTAATCCATAATTTTCAATGCTGATGGTGTTCTATAATTATTAGGAATTTTTCTTGTCTGCATTCTCAGAACATTGATTAAAACCTTCAGTTCCAATCACTGCCACTCCTCTTTTGGATGTATGTCACGCTCTCTACCCATCTGTGAACTCTAAACACACAGATGGATTTCACAACTTTAATCTCAGCATTTCTGTTTCCATAATAAACTATATAAATAGCTTTAAATATGTATCACCTAAAAATAAGCCATCAATACAATCTCTTAAGTATATTCTCTAATCCCACTCCCTTCTCTCCTCAACAAAATACAAATACTACAAATAGGATTGTACTCTAATCAGGAAAAACTTTGGGAACATTTCAACTACTGTGGTTTTCTAATATGTTAAAGCAATAGTTCCCAGCCTGTGAGATATGACCCCTTTAGGGGTCAGTCGAATGACTTTTTACAAGGGTAACCTAAAACCATAAGAAAACACATATATTTACATTTTGATTCATAACAGTTGGAAAATTATAGTTATGAAGTAGCAGTGAAAGTAATTTTGTCGTTGGCGACCACCGCAACATGAGGAACTCTTTTAAAGAGTCATACCATTAGGAAGATTGAGAACTACTGTGTTCGAGGAAAGGCAGACTACATACATAGGCTTTTGTTTGTTTCTAGGAATATTTCCATAAAATATTCCATTCCCAATAGCTTACCAAATAGATGTCTGTCAACTGGAGTTGTTTTTTTTTTTTTTTTTTTTTTGTTGATTTTTCTGATTATAGCTCATTCTGTTTTCATTTGTGTTTAAGGTGAATAAAAACAATGCCAAATTATGGAATAATGTGGGCCATGCTCTGGAGAATGAGAAGAACTTTGAGAAAGCTTTAAAATACTTCGTGCAAGCTACCCATGTTCAGCCTGGTAAGCACTGTTCATTGTTATTGGTAGGTGGCAGTATAGACGTTAGATGGAGTGGGGAGGCAGTTTTTATTAATCTAAGTTCAAGGGAGTAAAGGAAGCGTTATTGACGACACCATAGGAAAAAATGTATAGGGTGTCGCAAACTGAAAGCTCTGGTGCTAGGCGAAAGAATGACAGAATGACAGAGATTCTTTTAAGGTGGGAGAAACAAGCATCTCTCAAGCATATCCAGTAGTTGAGAAAAGGGATACTGCAGCTGTGGGGAGAGACAGCATCTGCTATACAGGCTACTTTACTTTAGGACCTAAAATCAATTATAGGAACAAACAAGGCATAGTGTATGGACAGTGGATAAGACGTGAGTGAATAATATGGAGTAACCTGAAGTTGCCTTCTGTTTGCTTCTGTTTCCTCAGTGAAAAGTAAAATCACCAGTAGAAAGGAAAGGAAAGGACTCGTTTGAAATGTGAGAACAAGAGAGAAGGCAAAATGGTCATGTAAGACAGTGCTTCTAAACCTCCATGTGCATAGAACCTAGAGATCTTATTCTCCTGGCCGTTCTGGTGCAGATTTAGATACACCTGAAATTGTACATTCCTAGTAAGCTCTCATATGATGTATCCACATGAAGCAAAGGTAGGCAGCTAGATAAATATACAGGTGCTAACCATCCTTATCACCCTGGATTAGTAATAACTGAAAATTAAATCAATTGATACAGTTAAATGGTTTTCTCTTACTTCCCAGCTAAGGTAACAATCTTATAGACATGCATTACTCTGTTACTAAGGATTATAATATTTTTCAGATGTGTTTTACTAAGGAAGAAAAGTCTTAGGGTTCAATTATAGTAACTGTTTATAATCCAAATTGAATCAAAAGGGATGGGAGAAAAGAGATAAGACCAGCAGATATGGCTAATGAAATGATGGCATCTGAGTAGCATGTAACTGGAACAGCAGTAATTTTCAGTAGCGTACTCTTGACATTTCTAGTATGCAGAATTATTTCACCAGAGGTTGTATCCAGCTACCAATACCACCAGATGTCATCATTCTATTCAGAAACAAGTGGAACAATCTCCAGAGTTTCACTATCCCATAAATGGTGCAGTGGCAGGCACTGCCTTACTTTTTCCTGTTTTGTAAAATTGTGACCTTTGAATTGAGTGTTAAGGTAGGAAAGAGGTGAAGTTTATTGAAAGAAAGAACATCGAGGCCACGGTGTTAGAAAACGACATGGATATGTTGAGTGTGGTGGCACACTCCCCGTGCCAGCACTTGGAAGTCAGAGGCAGGGAGATCTCTGAGTTCAAAACGAGCTTGATCTAGCTACATGGTAAGTTCTAGGATGTCTCATAAAAGCAGTAGTTACATGTATATACATTGCTGAAATTAAAGAGTGTTGAAAGTGGTGATGTTAGAGCCCAAGAGATCCAGGATCTGTGAGTCAAGTATTGTTAGCTGTGGAACTAGATGTAGATAAACAGTTTAATAACCATCAGTCCTCTATGATTGTTTCTTAAACACTGAGAGTTGTCTGCAATGGCAAACCGAGGTTAAGGGTAGCACCTGCTCTTCCTCCAGGCCCAATTTGTACAGGGTGAGAAATGGCCACCACCTAAGAAGGACAGTTACTGTGTCATTAAGACAAAACCAGATTTGATTAGAACAGGGTGAAAAGACAATTATAAAAATGTAACTGTTGCTAATCTATCTTCCTTAAGGTTTCATGTAATCTAATTTTGCTTGGAATTTGGAATATGTGTCCTATATCTCCTCTTTGATTCATGTATCTTCTTGAGCCTAGAATGTGTTTTCTCCTCCCATCTGTCTCTAAACATACTTTGTTGTCCACACTAGTCGTCTTTTATAACCAGTCTCATGACCTCTCTCCCAAGCATTTTCCCTTCTGAGTAAAACCTCTTGGTTGTAGACCCCTTGCATTTTCTTTTCATATCTTCCCTGCGAGATACACATGTACTTATAATTCAGGTTCATTGAAATACTAATTTATTTAAAATGCGGGGCTCCCTCATGGCAGCATAAACCTCTGATTCATGTGCATCACCTGACTGGTCCTATATACAAACAAATTCACTAAATGTAGTAGTTCTACTTTATTTTTAGTCTTAGATTCTCATTCCGGAATTTGTGTCATTTTAAAATTTTTGTTGCATTTTGTATGCACGAGAATGTGTGTGTGTGTGTGTGTGTGTGTGTGTGTGCGCGCACGCGCGCGCGTGTGGCAGTCGCAGGATAATTAGAATCATTAGAATCAATCAGTTCTCTCCTTCAATCTTGCGGGAGAACAAATTCAGGTTGTCAGGCTTGGCACCTTTACAAATGAGCCATCTTGCCAGCTTAAATATCACTTCTATATCAAACACTTAAGATTTAAGCCTGCTCACTCTTATCTCTCTTCTATGTTGGAATAGTGATTTCTGTCTCAGCAGTTTTGTAAAGACTAAATCAAGTGCATGTGTAGTATGTATTTGTGAGTCATCAGTTTTCTGAATGTTGTAGATGTAAGCACTTACCTAAGTAACACACCCTAAGTCTTCACTGATTTCTATTTCAAGCATACCCGGTATCTAGACTGAATATGACTTCACTATGAACATGTTCAAAAGTTTTAGTAAACCATACACTAGGAAGATAGATAGTCAACACTCTCATGGTTTCATTTGCTTAAGGCACGTGAACTTGGAAACCCTGAGTATAACATTTATGGTGGGATTTTTGACTTCTTGCTCTACAGATATGTTTATAGGGTCACTTGGCATGTATGATGACATGTATAATGTGGTATTACTAGATAGTGTAGAAAGTATCAGAATGACCAGGGTAAGCTAAAAGAGGCAGTTGTTTTGTGGTTAAAAGGTTAGATTCTGAAACACTTATGGTACCATGGGCCTGTAATGTCAGCACTCAGGAGAACGGGCAGAAAGATTAAAAATTTGAGGTTAGGAGAGATGCGTTAGCAGATTAAGGCTTTTGTATGTTAAACTTTTTTTTTTATTTTAGAAATGAGGATAACCTAAATTACATAATGGGAATGCTTATAACCTGGTATCAAATAGACCTTATATTAAAATGAATCCAATCACAAATGTTCCATATATTTTGAAAAGTGATCAACTGTCTTTTTGTATAGGTTAAATACTCATAAAAACTTAGGCCACTGTCTAGCCCACGGTAACATAGTACGTAACGTTAAACTGTGTATGCAAATACGTTATTTTCAGTGTTGCTAGAGAACAAGGAGATAATTTACAACTGTTGGACACAGTGAATTTGTATGCTTGCCATGACTGTATTAAACATTGAGATAATCAACTTAAAATAAGACAGGGAAAGTTTAGGTGACTTGATTTATCACTTTGAGCCTTTGGGTTGGCAGTGGTCATATAGCAGCTTTACAGCAGACGGTTTCTCACCTCATGACAGCCAGAAAACAGAGGAGCAGGAAAATGACTGAGTTCAAGTATTCTCACTATGGCGTGCCTGCACGGAGCCAACTTCCTAGCACTAGTCATCTCTTAAAGGTTCCACCACTCCACAAGAGCCTAGAACCTGTATACATGACCTTGGGCTTACAGGCCAGAACCAGATGACACCAGAGAGAAAGGGTAAAGGGAGAATAATAGCAGAGTTGTTCATCACCTGTACATTGGAAGCTTAGCCATGTGTGGGGCACTACTTGAACTGCTAGAAACCAGCAGTGAGTAGAACAGGTTCACTATTGCCTTGAGGTTCCCACTGGAAATGTAGTTTAAAATTTACTCAGATCTTTTTGACATTTGATAATTTTAGTTGGTTGTATAAACTGACAACAGATGAATAACAGAAAAAAACCAAGTTGTATTACCTGCCTAAGGATGGTGGTCATAATATCGTCTAAGTTTCTACAGTGACTGAACCTTGTATAGGTTTGGCAACAGGATAGGGTCTTGGGTGCTGTGGGAGAGGGGAGCTATGCGTAATGAGCTAGGCTCTCTACTGATGGAAGTTTCCTGAGTAACAACCATTTGAGATTTTCTTTGTCAGTGCAAATGCCCAACCCCTATTTTTTTTTCCTTGTTTGGAAAGAATATTCCTAGACAAGTAGTGGGATATCAGAAAATTTTTATCTGTTTGCTTTTTACATCACTAATATGAATAGAAATACATTTCTTTTTTTAGGGTCCTAAGTTTTCTTGATTAACCAAAACAAAATATACCAAGGAAGTACATTTGCTGTAAGGTATAGAAAATACATAAAAGTTATTTATAATATCAACCAAAAATGTATATATGTGTAGTCATGTCTTTTTAAGTACTTGAAATTATAGTTAAAATGTAATAATAGATAACATAGAGATTAGAAGTAATGGCTAGAGAATGGCTCTTGAGAAATTATCATTTGGTGGAGAATAAAGTGAGATCAGATTCCTTGTAAGTATGAATCACTGAAGGTAATTTTGAGGAACATTGGCTTTTGTTCATGTATTTGTGCACTTAAGTCCATTACCACCAAACAGGGAAAATATCCATCAGTTTCCCAAATATCTACCTCTACAGTCCTGTCCACCAAATAAAGTAGAACTGCTTTCAGTTACCATGTATTTCTTTACTCCTCTAAAATTGTATATAAAGAGACTCATCCTCTGTGAACTCAATTTTTTCTGAATTTCTTGTTGTATATAATTTTTTTGTTATTGCTCATCAATGTTGTTCATGAATTCTAAAGGAACAATACTTTTGTGTGGCTGACTAGCACTTCTTCATGTGAATAGACCACTTTTTCAGCCATTTATCTGTTCATGGACTGTTGGATTATTTGCAGTCCAGAGTTATTCGAAGCAGAATTGTTAGGAACATTTAGTTCTCAAAACTTACTCCTATGACAGTTTTATGCTTGCACTTTATTGAAACATAAAAGAGCATCACATAGTAAGTTCTTAGGACTGATGCTCTCCTTCTTGGGGAATGGACATGGTACATAAGGTTGTCCCCTATGTGTCCTGGGAGTAGCACTTAGAGATCTACTGTTCCACTGTTGCTAATCCTCAGTGTTGCAGGCAGAGAGAGTCATAACTGAAACCCTGTCATGTCCGCTAGGGTATTGATGTTGAATAGACTTTCTGATTTAAGATCATCCCCTTCCTTTTATCTTTATTCCAAACCTTTGAAATGATTTTCAAAGATCTTTCTTAAAGATGCATAGTTATTCTCACCCTCAATAAATTCACTGTGTGTTTTATTTTCCATATCAGGAAATGATATATAAATTCATGACATTCTGATATTAACATAACTTTAAAATTCTTTAAGTTATATAAGAATGTATCATCATCTAAAAGAAAATGACCACAACTTCTTATGTCAGCTTGTCAACCTGTCTCTCAATTCTGATCACATTCACAACATTTTCTCTCTCTTTATTTTAAAGATTTATTTTATGTATATATGAGTACACTGTAGCTGTCTTCAGACACACCAGAAGAGGGCATCGAATCCCATTACAGATGGGTGTGAGCCACCATGTGGTTGCTGGGAATTAAACTCAGGACCTTTGGAAGAGCAGTCAGTACTCTTAACTGCTGAGCCATCTCTCAAACACCACAAAATTTCCCTTAAATACAAGTTTTTCCATTTCTTACCATTCTACCAAGGTACATACTTGTTATTTAAACCCATATCCTAATTACAGGAATTAACCATAGTCGTTTTCACTTGTAAAGTTGAGGTATATTTTTAGTGATTTCCAAACTGTGAGATTAAGGAAGTAGAAATGAGCTGTACGTGGTCTAATGTAGTAAAATGTGAAGTACTCCGTCGCCTCTTTCTCTCTTGCCCTAAACCCTCAAAGTTGCACTCAGGGAGTTTCCCATGTGGTGTGCACTCTGTCCTTATATTGCTCTGAGTCCTTTTGTTGTGTACATCATCACTCCTGTCAGTTGTATATTATGACAAGTTCTTTTAGAAGAACTTCCCAGAGCAGGGCCAGCCCTCCTCCTCTCATACTGTCTTGCTTGTCTCTGGAAACCTGCCTTCCAACAGTTGCTCAGAGCAATGCCTAGTGTATTTGCCATTAAGTGTTCTGTTTGTTTTAGATGATATTGGTGCCCACATGAATGTAGGAAGAACTTACAAAAACTTAAACAGAACTAAAGAAGCTGAAGAATCATATATGCTGGCTAAGTCACTGATGCCTCAGGTAACTTGTCTCCTTCACTGTGTCCATATAAAAAGACTTACTTAACTCATTGATATAAATGGTAATCTAGCCTACCCCAGTCTTTTGTTCCTGATTAGACATAATTGCTTGCTCAAATGATTTTTTAAAAAGGTTTGTTATAGTTAATGTATAAATGCTGACTCTTAGAACATAAATATCTGATGCTGATTATAAATTACCAAAAATGGCTAAATGAAGAGAATTTAATTTATGTACTTTAAATAGTATGTTGAAACTTCCTACTGTCAGAGCAGCGAAAGGAAGTTAGAACACAGCAGCTGCACCTCTCCCGCTTTGTTGTGCTAATCGGCTGTTGCAGTGATACAGCTAAAAGGTCATTGCACACGTAGTACCAAAGATCCATATATGTATTATGTATGACAATTAACTTGAATTATCGGTTACAGCATTTATTTTACAACTTTAGTAAATAAGGTTTTAATGTGATTGTGAGATAAAACTAGCTGCCCTACTATTAAAGCCAAGAAATAATTTTCTTGACCGCACTAGAGTTAACAAAGTGTATAGTCAAATTGAAATGGATTATTATCTTGTGTTGTACAAACCATTGACCTCTAAATCTTATAGTTTATCTGACTTGTAAGTACTTACTTTTGTGTGTGTGCCTGTGTGTTGACATGCTCTCTATGTAAATAAGCTGGCCTTTAACTCACAGAACCCCATTTGCTTCTATCATGCTCACATTAAAGACATGTGCCACCATTCATGCATGCCCTGCTTGATTTTTACATTTTTACAATTTGTTATATTAGTAAAACTTTCAGCAAAATCTTAGGTTCCATGTCACTTGAAATAAGTCACTCAGAAAACTTTGTTGTTGTTTTTTTTTTTATTTGCTACTGTACTATCAAATACACAAACATGTTTTTCTCTTAAACAGATTATTCCTGGTAAAAAATATGCAGCCAGAATTGCTCCTAATCACCTAAACGTATATATCAATCTGGCCAATCTTATTCGAGCAAATGAGTCCCGCCTGGAGGAAGCAGATCAGCTGTACCGACAGGCAATCAGCATGAGGCCAGACTTCAAGCAGGCTTACATTAGCAGGTACCACCACTTCCGAGTCACCACTGTAAAACTGAAGCTATATCTGCATGTATGTTCCGACTAAATTACCATGGTGTTCTTTTAGTGTTCTTTCTTAACAGCTGTGTGCACCAAGGGTGTACCTTGTAATAGACAGACAGTCACACTTGGGTAGATGGCGAAGGGAATCATTACAGTAGCTGATGTAGGTTCTGTTTGAAAGAATTCTAGAAGCAGCTCCATACTCCATGGAAACATCATTTTCATGCTTATGGGACATTGCATGTTAATAACTTTCTTTTATATATTGAGCATGAAACATAATTTAAAGCATTGTTTCTTTGAGGAAAGTATATTCTGAATTCAGCTTTTTGAGATTAAAATCTATCCCTAAAACGGATACTATCTTTGTTTTTTCCTCATCCCGTAGTCAATGTATCGTACATTATTTCATGAAGACTTCGGTAGTCTCCGCATTAAAACAGTAACCTTGGTCTCATGTCTAGAGAGACATGTTGCTGTATTTATCTTAGTAAAAGTAACTTCACTAATTTTAAGCTAAATGACCTTTTTTAAGTTCTCAAACTCAAAGTGGAACCATATGGAAAGATAAAGATTTTTAAGCTGTGTGGTTCTGGTGTGTTCCTGAAAGCTACCTGTAGGTGGTACAAGTGCTCTCCTAACCAACCATTTGGAAATTCAGTTCATTTATTAATTCATTCTTCTATCTGTCTGTCTATCTGTTTTTGGATAGCCATTATATAAGAATACTTTGAAGGAGACTAAGTTAATATATGTGCAGATTTCACATTTCTAAAGTCTCAGCTAATTAGTACAGTGAGACATATCAGATTTAAAGACGAGAAACTCAGTAACAACATCAATTTGTTTCAAGTGTTCCAGTGTTATCATCTAATTTACTGATTCGCTGCTTGTGTCTCCTAGAAGTCTAGTTGTCTTTTTTAAGATTCATCCATGAGCACTTTTTTCTCTGTCACCCTTTCTGATTGCTTCTCATATTTATTGTCCAGTCAGGCATACACTTTTCTTTTATAATATCTGAAAGCATATGCAACTAGATTTGCTGAAATGGACTTCAGACTTGAGGCTGGTTTCAAAAAGTGATTTTTAAAGAGACTGTTTTTGTCTAGAGAGGTACTTATGATGTGGCATAGTAAGATAGTAAGGTAATCCTTGTCTGTTTGTTTCCCACAGGGGAGAGTTGCTTTTAAAAATGAATAAGCCTCTCAAAGCAAAGGAAGCATATCTTAAAGCACTAGAGCTGGACAGGAATAATGCAGATCTGTGGTATAATTTGGCAATTGTTTATATTGAACTTAGAGAACCAAATGAAGCTCTGAAGAACTTTAATCGAGCTTTGGAACTAAACCCCAAACATAAGCTAGCACTGTTCAATTCTGCTATTTTAATGCAGGAATCAGGTAAGTTTCCTGAAAATATGCCTCTATTTAATCAATTAAAATACTGTAAAACCCATAATAAATATTTTGTGGACAGACTGTTTATTGCAAAATAGTGTACATAACACAACTTATAATAAAAAGAATATTTAAAATACTTGCCATAAAGTTCTTTCAAGTGACATGAAGAGGTATATGTAACGGTTTTACTTGCACATTTTTCTAGACTATGGTAAAACTAACTTTTCAGAAACCATCAGCCAGAACCTATAATATCAGCATATACTATCACTCATATAAACAGAATAAAAATTCTTGAATAGTAAATATGAAATCTAAATACTGCAGAAATTATGAAAAAAAATTGTAACTGTATTTAAGGATCCCAGAGCATTATCACTTTTCAATCTCATATTAGTTTACTGTGACTTAAAAGAAAATTCTTTGTATATCTTGATTTAGTTTTTCAAATATTATGTAATTTTTACTACTTTCTATAATTTAGCAAATTAGTATTAATCACAATAGTGACTTTAAACCTTATGTTATTTGGGAATATTTTCCTTCACAAGACAGCATAAATTATATATATACGTTTTTATGTTGTAAATATCGTCTTTAGTCTGCTACGTGTTGAATGTATTTCTTTAAACTTTTCAGAATTGAAAGTTAGCATTTTCTATTCAAACTAATGATAAAAATTGCTCATTATCCAATGTATATATACATAAATACATACACATGTCCTATAATTATTAGAAAATTCAGTAAATTAACCCAGAGAAATTAAAAAACTTGTTTGGTGTATAAATTTCAAAATACTAACACAACTGAATACACATCTTTGGAAATCGTTTGTCATACACATAACTACTCTCTCTAATGCCCTATTAGATTTCAAACTAACGAATTTTTTTCTCTTGGCATCTGGAGTACTGATGAAAAGGATGAATTTATCGTTTGAATGTTTCAATCACATTGTCTTCCCTATTTTGTTTTAATAAGTTGCTTTATTGCTGTATTTTGTAATCTAACAAAATACCTAAATAGTTCATTCATTGATAATTTATCTTCTTTAAATAAAATTACTTTTAGGTGAAGTTAAACTCAGACCTGAAGCTAGAAGACGGCTTCTAAATTACATAAATGAAGAGCCACAAGATGCTAATGGCTATTTCAATTTGGGGATGCTTGCCATGGACGACAAAAAAGATTCTGAAGCTGAGACTTGGATGAAGAAAGCTATCAAACTACAGCCTGACTTCAGAAGTGCTTTGTTTAACCTGGCGCTCCTGTATTCACAGACGGCTAAGGAGTTAAAGGCATTGCCAATCTTAGAAGAGCTGCTCAGATACTACCCTGACCATACCAAGGGTCTCATTTTAAAAGGAGACATTCTGATGAACCAAAAGAAGGATATACCTGGAGCTAAAAAATGTTTTGAAAAGATACTGGAAATGGATCCAACCAATGTGCAAGGAAAGCACAATCTGTGTGTCGTGTACTTTGAAGAGAAGGAGTTACTAAAAGCTGAAAGATGTCTAGTTGAAACATTGGCATTAGCACCTCATGAGGAGTATATTCAACGCCATTTGAGTATAGTCAGGGATAAAATCTCCTCTTCTGGTATTGTGGAACAGCCACTGTCCCCAGTTGATAAGACTTCAGGTATACAAAAAAGAGATGAACTCCCTTCTGATGATGCAAAAGAAATCATCAGTGAATCCAGACCACCAGAAATCATAAAAACAAATGATAACAGAAACTCTAAATCCAACAAGCAATCAACAGAAAATGCAGACCAAGATGCCCCCCATAAAACAACAAAAGACATCAAAGAAATTGAGAAGAAAAGAGTTGCTGCTTTGAAAAGACTAGAAGAGATTGAACGTATTTTAAATGGAGAATAATACTGATTCTCTATTATGTAACAATGTTTCCAAGACCTTCAGTCTATATCATGTGTTTGCTGATATGGAGACTGAAAAATGTCAAGAATATATACTGGGTTTTTTTTCAGAAACTGCATAAGATCCTCTATATAGGATCAAAATGAGAGTTGCATTGAAGACCTATCTGTTCCAGGATATATGTTTTATAAGATAGAACACAAATTTTAATTTGGGTGACTAAAGGAGAAACCACAAATTCCAGGTCACAACTTGAAACTTTTATTATAGAAACAAAAAGGTGTGGGTTTATTATACAAAGGTGGGGAAGTACTGGTAAGCCTTTCTACTAATCTGAATTGAAATAATATGGGGTGTCAATGATGAACCCTTGGAGATAAGTCCAGAATGTACTGAGGTTTGTGAATTCCCATTTATTAACTCTTTTTCATTTTTCTTTACCTCTTTGGACCCAGGAATGGACTGATACTCATTGAAGACATTCTTTTTTTCTTCAGTAATTCTTCTCATAAACCAAGGAACATTGTACTGCAAATGCATACTGTTTTCTTTATGTGTTCTTTGATTGGGATTTAGAAGGAATGGTAGGAAAAACATTTTAAAGTAGATCATGCATCATGTAGATGACATATTAGCTTAGGAATGCATTTTGTCCAAATTCTAAAATGTAAGCATTAAGCAGATAAACAACTAGGAGTGTTGTACATCCACACTCCTGGTGGTGCTCACTAATACTGTATTCTCTCTTTTACACTGAGAGTGTTCTGACATAAGCTACATAACCATGACTACTCGTTGACACTTGTTCCCCAAAGTCTTCTGCTTCTTGGCTGTAAGCTTTAGAGTAATTAGAGTAATCTCTTTCATCTTAGTCTCTCCGGTCTTAACTTAAAATCACTTTCCTGTTTCCAAACTCATACCTTAACCATTCTTAGATACCTAAGCCACTACACTCAGTTTTGTTTAACTGAAGGCAATACAATGTGACATTTACTTTTAAACACTAGATTCTTCTTAGTATATATTTTATTAAGTATTTATTTTAACTACTGATCTTTCATAAAAATTTTAAACTTTTAGTTTAAATTGTTAGTTCCCTTGAGTTAACTAATCTCTAATTATATCTTAGGAACCATCCTTCTGTAATGTTTTCTAAGAAATCTTTTATAAGTAGGTCATAAGAAACATGTTCTGCATTAAAGACCCATTCCTTTTACTTTCTCAGAGGACCTGACATAATTTTTTTTTTCTTAAGAAAATTTAACTCTAGCACTAAAGCCAGTGGTTGTTAGTTCTTGACCCAGGAGATTTTGGTAACCATCAAAGCAGTATCTTGTTTCACTTTTTAGAGTGTATCTTTGTGACTTCAGATATGGAGTGGAGAATACCTCATGTATTATAACTTGAAGATGAAGTTACTATTATCTCTGTATATCTCTAGAAAAGCTCTTGCTGATAATCACTACAATTAAAATTCTAAGTGGAGGACAGCTCAGTAAGTAAAGTCAAAGGAAGCCTTTTATGATAGCAAACATAATAAAAGTTTGAAGACTATTTTAGTAAATTTATATAGCTAGTCAAGTGATTAGGATAAATATTAATATCCAATAATTTTTTTAGAAAAAAATCCTTTATTAGAACTCATAATAATGTCTATCACAAAGAAAGTACTCATACTTGAATTTTAATTTATTTAAATCAAGTCCATCTTGAATAGCAGTTATTAATTATTACCAATCAATGATACCCAACTTCATTTCATAGTAGAATCATATGGGAGCTTTCCTAAAATTGAATCATGCTTCAGTCTTTCCAAAACCTCTTTGAGTGATTCTCATCTATAGTTAAGAGTTCAGGGCTACTGCTCTAAATTAGTTCAGGAAAGGTCCTTTTTTTCTCCTGTGTTCAACTTGCAAATTAGTAATACAACCTAATTAAGTTTCTATGGCTTAAATCCCACTAAGGGATATATTCTATTGAAAATATAAATAGTAAATTCTATCAAGTTTGCTTATGGTCAAAGTAATATTTCTTAAGTACAGAAATTTTATTGAAACTATTCAGATGAAAAGATATAATAGATATCTCCACATTCCCAGCTGCCTCAGAGTTGTCGTTTTGAAGAAGTGAGAATGTAAACATTTTACTATCTTACGGTTTAGCACTTTGGATATCTGAATTTAAAAAAACAAAGAAAAAACCACGAGACACAAGATTGTGTGCAGATATAAAAGGATATAGGTTTAATTTTCAACATTTTGCAAATCTACTTGTTATAAGTTCTAGCAAAGCTTTGACAATCTTATGTTACTCTTTCACCACTCCTCAGAAAGTGGAGTTAAATTCTAAATTGCTACTATAGTTTTGTTTTTCTAATAACATTTAAATTTGGGAGTCTAATTCTTCTAGTGAGTAGTCCCACTCACCAACCCTCTTCTTTGAGGCTAGGCCTTATAATGATGCCCAAACAGGTCTTGAACTCAATGGCTCAAGTGATCCTGTCCCAGCTCCCTGTGTGCCTGGGAATACTGGCATGTACATCCTTGCTCAGTTCCAGCGTATGATTTTCTGATATCAGTGACATAGAGAATAAAATAATTAGATATATCACTTTAACGTCTTGTGTATACTTTTATGTATTTGGTGTGTGAATTATACAATTCTAAATAAACATCATGCCTTTCTTTACATCTGAGTTTTCAACTTCTTGTTATAGAATGCTTCAAAGATGCTTTAATGAAAACTATTAAGAGTATATAGATTTGTATGTCAATTTATACTTCAAAAATCCATATATTTGTCATATTTATTTTTTTATTTGCATGGCCAAATGATATTTAAAATGAGTCTCCCAAATATCCGGTCACTGTTAAATTTCTTGTCACCTACCCATATTAAGTGTTCGTTAAAAAGTAGTTAAAATTGTATGCATTTTTATATTACTATGCTGTTTGTGTGTATCACATTTCTAAATAATCATTATTAAATTCTTACTTTTTAAAACTTTCAACCTGATTGTCTTTTGATGTTAAAATGAAATGCAAAGTTTTATGTATAACAGGTCTGCCTACAGAAAGAAATCAATGAGCTGACATGTAGTTTGTTAGAAATGACTTGTGAATAGCAGGTCATGCATTGCAATTCCTATTAATGCTATATTTTCAAATATTAGAAAATGAAGAGACTAAATTCAAACTTGGAATTTTATATAAAGTTTACTTCTGCATCTCTTCAGGTTCAAACTCAACTTATTACCCTTACTACAATTTAGGGTAAGTTATTTTATTTCTTCATGTTTTTTTAAAGAGCCGATTTACTTAAAATCACAGAAACATTTCAAGTAATTAGTATATACATTTAGTTGTTTAAACATAAAATATTAGCTCTTCTAATGGGTAAATACAACCTGACTCACGTACATGCTAAAATATTTGTTATGATGGTCTTAACAGCAAATAAGTAATTAGATATAGTACTAATGTTTATGCAGAGATAACCTAAAGATAATACTGGAATAAATTAAAGTGAAAACTGAGCTTAAAAGTGGATTATTATACTGTCTTGCTCGTTTACTGCTGTCAGGGACATAGCAAAAGACATTAGAAAAAGTCTGAAGAGTTTGTCTCAGGCAAATTCTTTAAAACACATTTCATCAAAAATGTCTGTGTTTATGTCAGTAAAATAAATATTTCCCATCAAAAAGAATTCATGTTCTATAAGAATTTGGTGCCTTTCTACTTCTGCTTTGAATAAAGTAGATCTCAAAAATCATTGTAATTTATCCTTTCTTTTTCTTTTTTTTTTTTTTTTTGGTTTTTTTCGAGACAGGGTTTCTCTGTGTAGCCCTGGCTGTCCTGGAACTCACTTTGTAGACCAGGCTGGCCTCGAACTCAGAAATCCTCCTGCCTCTGCCTCCCAAGTGCTGGGATTAAAGGCGTGCGCCACCACCGCCCGGCAATTTATCCTTTCTTAAAGACTTCAGTGATCAGAACTCAGTAACCTTCATCTTTTTTATACCTTTGGTTTGGGTTATCCAAAGAGTGGCTAACTAGACCACATAAAACTATGAATAAGGTAGGTAAGGGTGTGTGTGTGTGTGTGTGTATACACATACACACACATACATATATGTATATATACATATATATGTATATTTTTATACAACAGTCTGAAAGATCAACTCAAGATTACTGAGAGTCTTTAAGTTACAGACAGTTGAGAACTGTTTGGTTATTAATGCTTTAGAAAGTTTTGTAGCTACATTGAGCCTACTGCTCACCATGGTCCAGATTTCGATGCATTACAACAGGCCATATGGCTGACCTTGGAAGTGAATAGTTTTAGGTCACCAAACCATGAATTCCATTGTCTACTGAACATCACTTACACAATTAAACATATACCTCTTCCAAACAAATGGCCAGTGGGTAAATTTAAGATAACTAAATATAAGAATAAGGAATTTATTGTTAATAAGCAGAGAAAGGAGATACTAACCATTTTCTTGCCATTAGGGCAAATGCCTGAGGGAGAACAGAGAAATGATTTATCTTAGCTCAGGGTTTCAGTCCATCATGGCAAGGTGGGCATACCTGACAAAAATGATGGTAGCCAGGAAGCTGGGGGAGAGAATACTTGGGCTTTATGAACTTTTTCTTTCTCCCTTTTCTTCAATCCAGTATGGTGTCACCCATATTCATCCTTTAATTATTCACTTAATATTTCCTCTCTGGAAACCTATGTGGGCACACCCAGGACTATGCTACTGATATAACTCAATCAAGTGGGTAAGATTTGCCACCACATTGGATTAGGTCAAAAAAAAGTCCAAAGGGATAAGAAAGCTTGCTTGATGGCTTGTTTACTCAAGACATGGACAAAGTTTAGTACGTTGGCCTGCTGAAATAAGCATTATGAATTGTATGTAAAAAGCAAGTATTACAAGAGAAATTGGTTTTAAGCCATAAGAAGAAGTCTTGTAATGGGGAGATGGGGAAACAAAAAGATATGTTAAAGTCTAATGGCTTATGTAGCAAAATCATATATGTATATAATATATATACATATATAATATATACATATATATTAAACCTAATTACTAAAGGATTGATTGTTTTTCATTTTATCAATATTTA
Organism: Tokudaia tokunoshimensis; assembly: GCA_036184795.1. Taxonomy (NCBI): domain Eukaryota; kingdom Metazoa; phylum Chordata; class Mammalia; order Rodentia; family Muridae; genus Tokudaia; species Tokudaia tokunoshimensis. Next base: position 23,034,657 of record BTHU01000007.1, on the reverse strand, counting down.
ATCTTTGAATAATTTTTTGCTTAATTAAAAATACAGAAGTCCAGCAGTCTGCCTATAAAAAAAATAATATGAACAAATAATAAAGCATCAATATGACCAGAAAAATATGAACCAAGGGCAAGCTGCTCTAACAGTTTACCTGACAGTAAATTTGAAGGCCACAGTGAATGACAGAAAAGAAAACCGTATATCGGTTAAGTAACAAAAGATATCTGTGAGGAATGTTCCAAAGTGTTAAGTTCTTTGAGCATCCATAACACATCATTAAAACATCAATATCCAAAAGGTGAATCTGTTTCAGAGGAACATATTTACAATTACAGATGAAAAGAGGTATATTGAAAGACTACTAAAAAAATGCATTGAAGACCTGTGAAAATAATGAGGATCACAAATATTAGAATCCAGGTAGAAGAAGAGGTTTTCCTAGAAAAGCTAATTTTGAGTACATTTTTTCTTTGGGTACGTTTGTGAGCTCTGTATAGAATATATAGGCTGACTCATTATTTGCAGGGAGGACCTGCTACTAGAGACAAACTGCTGAAGTTTTTATGTTGCTTATTAAATTAGGTTGATCCCTGCTGGAGAGATGGCTCAGTGGTTAAGAGCACTGACTGCTCTTCCACAAGTCCTGAGTTCAATTCCATCTGTAATGGGATCTGACGCCCTCTTCTGGTGTGTCTGAAGACAGCTACAGTGTACTCATACAAATAAATAAAAATCTTTAGGTTGATCCTTTTCGTTAGATAAAGTCTGAGCTCTGCTTTACCACAGATTATTGAGTTTGTCTGGAAAGGTAGACTGAACTATAATACGTTTTCCTTTTGCTTTGGTGACAAGATCCTAAAAGGAGAGAGGCCTGCAATGAAGATAACTGACCAGTGTTATCTCTTCCACTTTCTTTTCTCTGATTTCTGAGCTGGCTATCGAAAGATAGGGTGTAGGGCAGGAGAGGAGTTGTCACCAGGAGAATACAAATAAAACACAATTCTTTCCTACTGGAGTTAGCAGAAAAAGAAGAGAATAACCAAAATATGGATTTTATGAGAATGAATTAAATGTACATTCTAAACCTAAAAATACATAGAAACTACTTTTACTTTTAGTCTGGATGGAGCAAAAGATAAAATTAGTAAACAGACATGCAAATGACTACATAAGCCATGGGCAAAATCATCAAGGCCCACAGCACACTCAGGTAATGAAACAAGAACACCCTAAGTGATATTTAATTGCCATAATGCCCCTAAGTCCCCAGTTATGTCAAGGATTTATTCCATTTTGCCGGATGGGGAACATAAGGCCTGGAGAGCTCAGCATTCACCCAAATGCATAGCAATTCAATGAACTATGCTGTCAGAATTCCCAAGGTAGATACAATCAGTTTATGAATAAAAATTTGTGTTTCTTTTCCAGTTAGTTATACATTCCTGTGGTGATTTTAATAGGTTAAGATCTCTTTTTAAATGTCCACATTGGATATTAGCCATAAACTATAGGATTCCCATGCCACAATCCACAGACCTAAAGAAGCTAAGTAACAAGGAGGGCCTAAGGGAGGATGCTTGAATCTTGCTGAAAAGAAGAAATATAATAGAAATTGTGGATGGATGGAGGGAAGAAACTGGGTAGAAGAGGGGTTGTGGAAGGTAACAGGAGGGATCAAGCGTGGGAAGAACAGAGGGTGAGAGAATGGGGGTGGGGGGAATCTCTGGGATGAGCTAGAAATATAGAACAAGGGAAACTCCTGAAAACCTGAGGGTGACCCTAAAACTCCTAGCAACTGGGGATATGGAACATGAAACAGCCGTCTCCTGTAATGAGAAAAGACTTCCAATGGAGAGATGGGGATGCCAACCCTCCCATAAATTTGTCTTACTTACAAGATGTGAAGGGATAAAAAAAAGGAACAGAAACTGATGGAATGGTCAACCAATGACTTGAGACCAACTTGAAACCTATGCCATGGGAGAGAGCTCACCCCTGACACTATTAATGATATTCTCCTGTACTTGCAGACTGAGAGGATTTACCAAGCAGCTGATGAAAACAGGTGCAGAGATCCACACCCAAAACATTAGGCAGAGCTGGGGAATCTAGTGGAAGATAAGAAAGACTGATTGAAGGAGCCAGAGGGGTCATGCACACCATAAGAAAAGTTCCAGAATCAACTAACCTGGATCCATAGTGGCTCATAGAAACAGAACCACCAACCAAATAGCATGCATGGGACAGACCTTGACCCCCTACACATGTGTAACAGATGGGCAGCTTGATCTTCATGTGAGAACCCTAACATCTGGAGCAAGAGCAGTATCTGACTCTGATACCTGCCTTTGGACCACTTTCCCAACTGTGCTGCCTTGTCTAGGATCAATAGTAGATGCACGTAGTCCCACTGCAACATGATATATGCAGGACGATATCCATTGAAGGCCTCCTCTAAGAAAAAAAGGAATGGGGATAGAAGAGGTGAGGTGAAAGGGAAGGACTTGGAGAAGAGGAGGGAGGAGAAGCTTCGATTGGGATGTACAGTAAATATAAATTTTAAAAATAAGAAAAATAAAATCACATCAAGTCGTTGAATCTGTGAATATAGTATCTGTATTGTTATTAATATTATTATCTATTATATTATAAAAGTGACTTCACAGATGTGATTAATTATTTTGAAATGAAAAGATTGTCTTACTAAGCTCAATATAATCACAAGGGGCTTTATAACCCAACATTTTCATGTGGCTAGGGCTTTCATGCTCCTGTTGACATGCTACCTGAACATTGGTGTGTTGCTCCCACTGGAATCACTTGTCCCATGAGCCCACAATGAGTCACTGAGGATATTGAAGGAGATGATTCAATCTGCAACGACTGTAGCTTGAGTAACTGTTTACTGTGCATAACCATGAAACACTTTGCTTCTGACCATTCTCTACTGAACTGTTGCTGCGGTTCTGAACACCAAGGGGTATAGATCCAAGCTGAGCTCACCCAAGGCACAGAGCTAACTAACAGAACTCAAATAGGAAGCCACTCTCAAAAACACCCTGGTAATATCTATGTGAAAAACTAGGATAGCATGTTGTAAATGGACCAAAAAAAATCTGTAAGACAGACAGCATGATGGATGACAATAGAAGAGCTACTTCTCAGCAGTTAGAGGAAGATGCTATTGTTCTGGTGGAAAAAAAATATAAACCTTTCTAGATCTGTTATTTCTGACAACAGGGAAGAATTCTGAGATGACATAAATATAGGTACAGAATAAGGGTTGAGAAGACTAAAGAGATAAGTTTGTTTTAATTGACAGATTCAGGCTGAACCAACAAAAAATATACTGATACGCATATTTTTGTTTTATTTTTGAAATATGGTCTTCTGTAGCCATGACTGGCCTAGAACTTATTGTATAGACCAGGCTAGTCTCAAACTCACAGAGATACACCTGCATCTGTTCACACATGCTAAGATTAAAGGTGTGTGCCACCACACCTTGCTATACATACATTCTTAAAAATAGATACATATATATATATATACACAAATACATATATATATGTATTTTACATTAATTTCTAGGGAAACATCTATTTATGCCAGATAGAGTATCAATACACTAAAGAAATGAATCCATCCAATCCAACTTGGTGAATCAATGAGTTTTTAAGAGTTCCTTATAGACTGGTATGTGTATATCATTTCATCAAAATATCCCATCCCAGCATAGGTGATAACTCACAAATGCTGTGTCACTGGAGTCTGTTGGGTAATTTACAGGCAGCTACACAACTGAATGGAGCATCCCACACTATCTCTTTAGCTCCTGTGAACCCTGGGAACCAGAGGGGCCTTAATGAGGAACCTGTGAAAGCTTCTGAATCTGGTGACTCCCATAATTCCCATGATATCTCTAAAATCCAGGTCTTGCCAAGGAATGTTAATAGGCCCAGTTTTATGAGGGTCTCATGGATGACATCCATGTAATCACAGCAGCCCTAATTCAAGACAGCAATGATCACCTCCAACCCAGAGAGAGAGAGAGAGAGCTACAAAACAAAATACACAATACTGACAACTCAACAACATTCTCAATATTGAAAACAGAAAATGACATGAATTTACTATATTACAAGTATGTTGCTGGGAGAAATGAGTAGATGTTTTTCCCAGTGTATGCATTCATGTTATGTTTCTTTAAACACATACTCACTAAGTCTGTGTGTATATCTACATGTATTACAGTTCATTGAGAGGTGTTTTATACTAGCCACTAAGTTTCCTAGGGCTGATCTCAATCAATTCAATTACTGATAATTTTTATTCATCTTACTTATCAATATGTTATTATTCAAAAGATGAATAAATATTCCTTACTGATGATCAAAAGAACTAGAAGGAAACACACACACACACATCACCCAAGAATAGAATTGCACCCACCCTGACTCCAAATCTCAATAGACTAGCCCAAGAAAACTCTACTGTCTCATTTTTACTTATCTATAAAAAATATGAAATTCTTATCTTGGCTACTAAAGTTAGTTCACATCTGGTCTTAGATACTGCATTGACGTCACTATCTCTTAGATCCCATGGGTCTTCTGAGTACTTTGAGGAAATGCCAAGTTTCTTTTCCTGCTCTGCTAAAGAACTTTCTCTGGAAAACATCACCTCCTGCATGAAGGATTTCCATGTTTCCAAGAAAGCTGCTGCTCTCTGAGTCTTGCTCTCAGTTGTGCAACCATTGTCTTCTTACCTCCTGCTACAACCAAGCACATGTTTTTATTACTCCAGGCATCCATTCATTACAAGCAGCACACACAATAGCTATGCTTTTCCTGTGCCAGTACTAAGAGAACTCAGCATAGAGGATCCTGAGGGCTAGGGGAATGAAGAGATATTTATAAAGTATCACAAGAGCCATTACATGAGTATGGCAGGGTTCTTTAATTAGGTGTTCTTTACACACAGAGATTACAAATTATAATTACTGATTGGATGGAAACCATAAATGACAATTTAAAGACATTTTAAGTTTAAACCTCACAAAAACTCATGGTAAGGAAAACATATAACAAAAATGGATGCATGAGCAGATTGATTAACAAATATTGATAATAGGTAATAGATCATAGCGTATGTGTGCTTCTAATTATAAATTTGCAGAACTATAACCATCTAGTATACTGAAAGCCCACTAAAATAGTTTTCCTTCAATTTTTTTCTTCTGAAAAATTTGAATGCATTGGAGATTGCAATTCACTTGAGAATGCTAATTATGATTACTTGTGCTCATTGTCCACTTGTGAGATTCTAGAGTCACGGAGAGATGGGCCTCTGGATATGCTCATTGGCATGTCTACTGTGGGTGGCACAATTCCTTTGTTGGGAGTCTTCTGGACTGTATAAATGAAGAGAGGGGATTGAGAAGCAGCATGCATTCAACCCTTACCATTTCCTTATTGAAAATGTGGTGTAATCTGTAGCGTCGAGTTAATGCAGTCTTAATTTCCCCACCCTGATAGACTGCACATTGAAACGTTTTTCTGTATTTTTCTTCAATTTTGTCAGAAGTATTTTTCCATGTGGATCTTCAGTTTTATCAGACAATGTCTATATTTTTACTTTCAATCGACTTAGGAACATTTTTATACCTTCCATTTTATCTGTATAATTTTCCATGTAATAGTTTTAACATGTTTTTCTATATATTTCTTGAATTTTTTCAGGAATATATTCCTAGTAGATCTTCAATTTTATCAGAAAGTGTTTATAATTCCACTTTCAAAAAACTTAGGAATATTTTTATGCCTACCATTTTATCTGTATAATTTTTCCATGAAATACTCAATCTTAACGTGTTTTTTATATATGTCTTCAATTTTATCAGAGATATTTTCCATGTAAATCTTCAATTTTTTCAGAAAATGTTTATAATTCCACTTTCAATCAACTTAGAAATATTTTTATGCCTACCATTTTATCTGTATAATTTTCTATGATAATCTTCAACTTTAATGTTTTCCATATAATTTTTTCAATTTTATCAGAAATATTTTCCATGTAAATCTTCAATTTTATCAGAAAAATGTTTATAATTCTACTTTCAATCAACCTAGGAATATTTTTATTCCTACCAATTTATCTGTATAAATTTCTTCAATTTTATCAGAGATATTTTCCATGTAAATCTTCAATTTTATCAGAAAATGTTTTTACTTCTACTTTCAATCAATTTAGGAATATTTTTATGCCTACCATCTTATCTGTATAATTTTTCATGAAAAAGTCCGTTTTTATGTGTTTTTCTATATTTTTCTTGAGTTTTATCAGAAATATTTTCCTTGTAGATTTTCAATTTTATCAGAAAATGTTTATAATTCCACATTCAATCAATTTAGGAATATTTTTATGCCTACCATTTTATCTGTATAATTTTTCCATGAAATAGTCTTAACGTGTTTTTCTATATATTTATTCAATTTTATCAGAGATATTTTCCATGTATATTTACACAATGGAATACTACTCAACAATTAAAAACAATGAATTCATGAAATTCTTATGCAAATGGGGAACAGGGGGAGGGAAGAGGACTTATGGGACTTTTGGGGAGGGGGGAACTGGGAACCGGGAAATCATTTGGAATGCAAATAAAGAATATAGAAAAAAAAAGAAATGAAAACTAAAATCAATGTTTTCTCTTTAATCTGCAGTGCTGACTCAGACCAGTTGGTAATAGGTCTTGGCTGTGATCATTTGGCAATGAGCAAGGGATAAAAGTGTTAGTGCATATTTTTCCTGGGCATAACGTCTAAAATACAGACAATGCTAATTTCAGAGTTGCAAGAACCAGACAGCGGTGGCGCATGCCTAATCCCAGCACTTGGGAGGCAGAGGCAGGAGGATTTCTGAGTTCGAGGCCAGCCTGGTCTTCAGAGTGAGTTCCAGGACAGCCAGGGCTACACAGAGAAACCCTGTCTCGTAAAAACAAAAACAAACAAAACAAACAAAAAAAGTTGCAAAATTGAGACTGGAGAGATGGCTGATCTTCCTGAGGTCTTGAGTTCAAATTCCAGCAGCCACATGATGACTCACAACAATATGTAATGGTATCCAATTCCTTCTGTTTCTGGTGTGTGAGGACAGCTAAGATTCAGTCATGTACATAAAATAAATAAATATAAAAGAAAATAAGGAATTGAAGACTATAAACTTTCTCCTTTTGTGCTTTATTTCTTTGACTCCTGTCTCTTCACACAGGGTCTATGCTCTTGGACAACATCCCAAAGCTATGTTTTTCTTCATAGTTAAAGTCTATATAAACTCATGTTAATATATTAAAATACCTGTAGCTACTTACACACACACACACACACACACACACACACACACACACACACAAAAGATTGTATTAATGGTGTTCATTTTTAGTGAATAGGCTAAAGGTGACTAGGTTTGTTCTAGAGGATAAATAAGCTGTGTGCCTTTCGCTATTGCTTCAGTTTGGCTTATACTTTGAGCCATTTTAAGAATCACAAATTAGGGGAAATGTTTCGCTGGGTTTTTGCAAAAATAAGATGTCATATAGGGGCTTACTAAAAGTTCCCCTCACAGTAAATTCAAATATATACAATATTATTAACTGTGTCTTGGCAGCCAATATTCTTCTCTTATAAACATTCAAAAAGCAGCTCTGGTTTATTTAATTCCCAGAAAAGCAAAACTGGAAGCCTTTGGCCTGCATAATATCAAAGCCCACCTGATCCACAAGTGAACCAAGATTCCTCTGCAGCACTCTTGAGTTACATCATCCTGGACCTGAACTCTTGGCTACAAATAAACCACATGGTTTTTAAAAGCCCCATACAAATTTTATAGCATTTGTTCCACTATCATTTCTCCCTTTAATCCATTCTTAGACTTCTTGTCTTACCACACTTTTCAGCAATTCATAAAGCTTAATTTTTGATTTCTTGTTTTTCTCTTCATCATTTTATTTGAAAATCATTCCCGTTCTTCTGTGAATTTATCAACGTTGTGCGAGTGGGTCAGCAAATGTCTGCCCTCAGTGATGTTCAAAGAGAATACTAAATTTTTATCTTTCATACCAAACATTGAATTTTTATCTTTCTTCCCAAAGAAAAACATTTTCAAAAAATTCATTACTGACCATTTCATCTGAGCCTTGAGAATTAGTCTGCTAGTTAGTTTTTTGTCAACTTGACACAAACTAGGGTCATCTAGGGAGAGGGAACATAAATTGTCAGACTGCCCTTTAGGCAAGTCTGTGAGGGTATGATCTTGATTAATGGTTGATGTGGGAGGGTTCAGCCAACAGAGGGTAATGCCACCCCTGGGCAGGCACTCCAGTACTATGGTAGAAGACAGAACAAACTGGTAAGCAGAATTCCTCCATAGGTCCTGCTTTATTTCTTGTCCCCCTTTGGTCATGATCATTATTCCAAAGATTAAGCAAACTAGAACAGTTAGTAAACATGATCAAAATCCAGTCACTACCTGAATTCCTTCTTACCTTGTCCCACCCAATGTTAGTCTTTTAAAATTTTCTAATTTTAACTATTTTGTCCAGTTATGTTGTTGTTGTTGTTTGTTTGTTTCTTTGTTTGTTTTTAGATTTGTGAAGAATTGGGCCATCATTCAGTTTGGACTGCTGAATGGTCAGTAGAAAAAGATTATAAGAATTTCATTTTCAGAAGAGTTCTGTAAATAATAGATTAAACAAATAGTTGAAAACCACCTAAAAGATTCATTTGCTTGGATGTCTGTTTGTTTGTTTTGGTCAGAGAATTCCTTAATTTTGTTATTTTAAGTTGTTCATAATGAAAATACAATCACAACGTGGTTCCTTTCTTCCCTCCAGTCCCTCCCAGGTATCTTCCTACCCATAAAGCCTCCTGCAACTTTACTGAAATTAACAGTGAGGCATAGTCAGCAAATAATTTTATGTTAAACAATTAGCTGTTGAGTTGGGTTAGTGACTGAAATGAAAGTCTTACTTGAGGATTGGTGAAAGGTATATATGTTCTTTGAAGTTGCTTTCTTATCATATCTCCACTTGTATCCTATACCCGGGAACCTGAGGAATTTCTGTGTATACCTTCCAACATCTTATCTTCTCTAATTAGCTCTATTCACCCACTTTCTAATACACCATTTTAAAGTGGCAGTCCATCTTGAACATTGTGATACAGAGCATATTCTCTCAGCTCACTTTTATCCCTTTGCTTCTGCAAAGCCTTTAAACTCCTAAGTGTAAAAAAAAAATCTAAATTGTCTCAAATTTTCTAAAATTTGGCTTTGCATAGAAACATAATTAGTATCTTATTCCTGGATTCCAACTGGATATTTTCCCATTATCATAGAAAATATTCAATTTACTCTCAGTTCTACCGGGTTTCTTCTGACTATACAGGGTTCTCTTAGTGTATAATGGCTTTGTATTTAATTCACATTTCTCACTTTATAGGATTTTGGTTTCCAGGAAGCAAGGATTCCCAGAAGGTTAATTTCTTTATTCTTTGTTTCCACTGTCTCTCCCAATGATGTGATCTTCCACATGTTGATATATTTCCTTGGACATCTGTTGTTGAATTTAATATTTGAACTTTTGCATGTAGTGAAGTCTTGGAACTGAATACATTTAGTACATATCAAAGCATTACCTCAATGATATCTTAAAGCATGTTAAAAAAATATTTTATCGTTTGGAATTTGGCTAGGACTCTCAGAGCTGAACAAAAATAAACATGATAGTTTTTTTTGGCGTGAGGGTTTGTATAATTTTAAAAATCCTTGTAATATTCTCACACATATAGTGCTATTCTTTGATATTGTACTAGAAATTTCTGATGAATTTCAGTTCTCATAAAGATACACATTTGGCTTCTTTTGGTGAAGATATCTTGTATACAAAATTATAAACTACCAGGAAATGTAGAGAAATTTTAGTTTCCCTTTGTATTGTGAAAAATATTTTCTCCACAACTTCTATTTTGCTAAGCTTGGGCACTAAGGAATCAATTGTGGGATTTATTAAATGTGTGTTAGGGTTTTTTTTTTAAGCATGGGTATCATTTTTTATTTAATGCTGTAACTGGTACAGAGATATAAAATAGGACAAATATATTATTATCTTACAGTTTCATTAGTCAGAAGTTTAAAAGATGTACTGAAATACAAATTAAAATGTTCCTAGTGATCCAGCCCTTTCTGCTCTCAGATAGAACTCAGTTCTTCAGCCTTCCTGAATTTAGAGGTTTCTTGAATTGCTTGACTTTTTCCCTTCCTCTTCCATCACCAAAACAATGGCAGATCAAGTCCTTATCATGTTCTCCTCTTGACATCTTGTAACACTCTTCCTACATCTTTGAGCACAGTTAGAAAGAACTCTTTAGTTTGCATGATACGTTAAATTTAATTGAGTAAGTCTCTAAATCTACATTTCACTAATAACATAGTCTTTGTCCATAATGGTGTAATTAAAATAAATTTTTTAAATTCTCTCTCTCTCTCTCTCTCTCTCTCTCTCTCTCTCTCTCTCTCCCCCTCCCTCCCTCCCTCACCTCTTCCCTTCTCCTTCCCCTCCCTCCCCCTCCCCCCTCTCCCACAAAAACTGGGAGATGATGTTGGATTCCCCCTGGAACTGGAGTTATAGGTATTTGTGAACTGCCACAAATATGGGTGATGAGAGATGACTCTGTTCTGCTGAAAGATCTGAAAGTGCTCTTAATCACTGAGCCATCTCTCCAATCTCCACATATAAACATTTAAAAGTGCAATGAAGTGTATTACAGAGCCTAAGTCTCCGATCAACTTCAGTTATGGAGCAAATATTGCTTAGTCTTAAACTTAATTGTGGGATTGTGGATTTTTCTGGTTTTGTTTTTGTTTTGGAAGTCAATGTAAAGATGCCATTTTTGCTGTAACCACCTTTGATCATTTTATCACAAAAAATAACTAACAAGGAAAGTATATTATAAAATACAATGAGATAGAAAAATCAGTCTTTCAGCTGTTGAATAGATGAAGGAATGGTTCTCACACTTAAAAAAACAAGTTCAACATCCTTAATCAGCAGGGAAATGCAAATCACAACTATTTTGGGATTTCCTTTTACATCGGCTAGAATGGCGAAAATCACTTAAGAAACTAACAGCTCATGCTGGCCAGTATATGGAGTAAGAGGAACACGTATCCATTTCTGATGGGAATGCAAACTTCTACATTCACTATGGAAATCTGTATGATGGTTTCTCGGGAAGATGGGAATCAATCTACCTGGCTTCATTCTACCACGGAGACACTTTCATCCATATTCACTGCTTCTCTATCCAAAATAAACAGAAACTGGAAACAAGCTAGATGCCTGTGAACAGAAGAATGGATGAAAGAAAAGGGGTACATTTATACAATGGGGCATTATTCAGACATTAAAAATATGAAATTATGAAATCCACATGTAAATGGATGCAACTAGAAAAAAAATCACCTGGAGCGAGGTAACTCAGACCCAGAAAGACAAATATGGTGTGTATTTACTTACATGTAAATATTAGCTGCTTAAGTCAATGAAAACTAAGCTGAAATTCATAGAACAGAAGGTATAGAATAAAAGCCTAGGGATATATATAGGAAAAGAAAATATAATAGGTAATTATGGGTAGATGGGAAAGGGCCTTGAATAGGAGAATACAATGGGAAGGAGGATGGAAGAGGGATGAGGAAGAGAATATGAGATACATAGCTAAAATAAGGGCCACTTGAGGGGTAGTGTGCAAAGCTAAAACAGAAGAAGCTTTCTAAAACATATAAATATGTAAAGGCAGCCTAAATAAATTTCCAAGAACTAGGGAAGACAGAGCCCCAACTGGCTATTTTTTGATAACTAAATGAAGCTTATAACAGGACCACAAATGGGTTACATCTAATTGACTTGTTGGCTAAAGATATCCATGGGAACAACCCAGGATGTCCAAGACTATAGGTAGCTCTCCAAAAACTGACAGCAAGGCCCTCATTGCTGAAGACAGCATCTGTACAGTTCACAGAACACGCAGAAGTAGAGCTGGTGCCTGTAGAACATACAACTGTGTTGACTAGCATCTTTGGTACAGGAAAGGTACTTTACACACTACCCCAGGTCTCTGGCATGTCCTAGAGATGCCCACCCTCTGCCTCCTGCTGATTTCCACTCACTCTCTGTTCCTCTCTCCCTGGTTCTCCCTAAACCTGATCCACCACACCCCATTCCTCTTTCCATCCACTCTCTTAGCCAGTTCCCTCCATCCATCCACCTCCAATCACTATTTTATTTCCCCTTCAGAGTGAGGTTCTAGCATCCTCCCTTGGGCTCTCCTTGTTATTTGGCTTCTTTGGGTCTGTGGATTGTAGCATGGGTATCATGTACTTTATGTGTAATATCGACTTATCAGTGGGTACATACCATGCATGTCCTTTTGGGTCTGGGTTACCTCACTCAGAATGATATTTTCTAGTTCCATCCACTTGCCTGAAAATTTCATGATGTCCTCGATTTTTAATAGCTGAATAGTAATACATTCTTATTTTTTTATTTTTATTTTACTTTCTCTCTCTCTCTCTCTCTCTCTCTCTCTCTCTCTCTCTCTCTCTCTCTCTCTCTTTCTCCCTCCCTCCCTCCCCCCTTTTTCCTATAGGTTCTTTGAGCACATGTCATGTCTTCCAGTTTTATGTTTTTATGAGATTCTTGATTGTGGACAGATGGTGCTCTGTGTCTATATCTGTCTTGTGTTCTTTTTCTTGGGGATTTTCCCTCCTGTTTGTTAATTTTGTCCTATTCTAATGAGTAAGTTCTTGCTTTCCCTCATTACATTTTGTTATTATCCTTTAGAAGCCTGTTTGTTTTCAAATGAGAGACAGAAAGGAGATGATCCAGATGGAAATGGAGATAGGGAGGAACTGTGAAGAAAAAGAAGGGAAATCATAACCAGGATATATTATATGTGAAACGAATCTGCTTTCAATAGAAGGAAATAGTTGTGAAAAAGAAGATTCGGAATAGCTAAAATGATCTTGAGAATTGACAAACCTGGAGGCACTATACTTTCTGTCTCCTAATTATAGTATAAATCTATAGTAACCAAAATAGTAAAATAATGGTACAAAAGCAGATGCACAGACCAATGGGACAGACTGGAGAACGCACACACACACACACACACACACACACACACACACACACACACACACAGAGTCCACTACTCTGACAATGGCACCTCTCTCCCTGGCTCTCCCTAAACCTGATCATTAAGAAATGAAAATCTCTTTGATAAATGGAACCAGGAAGTCTGGAAATACACCAGCAAGAGAATGAAATTAAGGCTAGGGGTTTAGCTTAATGGCAGTATACTCACTTAGCATGTATTCATTATCAAACACTGAAAAAAAGGAATTTGTTCATGACATACACCATATACAACAATAACTTGAAATAGAGTAAAGTATTAACTATAAAGCCTGAAGATTCTACTAGATAGCATGATATAAAAAAGATCCTTGGCACTAGTCTTGGCAAAAGGCACAAAAGTAAGAACAAAACAGTGTGACTATTGTGAATTATCTCCTATAATTCAGTAACAAAACATGCAAAAAATGCAATTTAAAATAAAAGGAACTGAAGAGACCTATTTTCGAAGAAAAGTATACAAATAGTCAACAGATTTATGAAAAGGTTCTGAAATCATAAATCAACATAGCAGATAAAAACACACCAAATCACAATGAATCACACATGGTATTGTGTCCTTTTAAAAAAAACAAAAAACAAAAAAAGTCCTGATGCTAGTGTAGAGAAAACAAACCCCTTGTACATTGATACTAGGAATGCATATCATGCAACAATTATTGAAATCAGTATTGAAGTTACTTAGAAAATTACAAATAGAATACAACCCAGAAACCCTACCTTTGAGTATATGTCCTGTTGGGGTGACCTTTCTTCAAATTGTATTAAGGTGTATGTCTGTATTTTTGATAGTTAATTCTGTACTGGCAGAGAGCTAAGTACTGGCAGGATTTTGGTATTGTAATATCTATGGCCTGTCACTAGGTTTTCTATTTGCAAATCCTGTCCTTACAGACCTGCCCAAAAGATGAAGGTCAGGCAGCCCTCAATGACTTAGGCAACCAAGGAGCTGGACCTGGCATTGTCTTACTGCTGATTGGTTACAATAAAGATCTGGCAGCCAATAGCTGTTTCAGGAAGTAAGAGTGTGGAACTTCTGGTCAGGTGAAGATGTAGAAGGGATAGAAGAGGAGGCAGAAGAATCAAAATAGACATGGAAGGGAAGAGGGAAGAGAAAGGATACCATCAGAGCATAGCAGAAAGGTAAAGAGTTAGCCACATGGTGAGCCCCAGGCCCAGAAGTCAGGTTAACTTAGATGTTAGCTAGAAGTCTGTCACAACAAAAGGGCTGATGTTTAAACTATATTAAAGTCTTGTGTCAGGAGCAAATATGGAGACAAAGTATAGAGCAGAGACTGAGAAAGGCCATCCAGAGGCTGCCCCACCTGGGGATCCATCCCATATACAGTCATCAAAACCTGACACTACTGTGGATGCCAAGAAATGCTTGCTGAAAGGAACCTAATATAGTTGTCACCTGAGAGACCCTACCAGAGCCTTACAAATACAGAGGCAGATGCTCACAGCCAACCATTGGACTGAGTGCAGGGTCCCCAAAGGAGGAATCAGTGAAAGGACTGAAGGAGCTGAAAGGGTTTGCAACCCCATAGGAAGAACAAAAATATAAACCAACAAGACCCCCCAGAGCTCCCAGGGACTAAGCCACCAACCAAGGGGTACACATGGCTCTGGCTGCATATGTGGCAGAGGATGGCCTTGTTAGGCATCAGTAGGGGGAGAGGTCCTTAGTCCTGTGAAGGCTCAATAGATGCCACAGTATAGGGGAATCAAGGGCGGGGAGGCAGGAGTTGGTGGGTAGATGGAGGAATAAGATAGATAGATGATAGATAGATAGATAGATAATAGATAGATAGATAGATAGATAGATAGATAGATAGATAGATAGATAGATAGACAGATAGATAGATAAATAGATAGATAGATAGATAATATATACATACTAGCTTTAAAGTTACAGTGTATATTTTAGAAAGAGTATCTGCTTAAAAAAAAGTCTTGTGTCTTATTTAAACTGCAAGCGGGTTCATATAAGCCCCTGAAATAATATCCAAAGGAATTTAATTATAAATGCAAAGAAATATCTACACTCCAACGCTAACTGAAGCAGTATAATATCCAAAATATAGAATCAGCCTAAGTGTCTGTCGACAGATAAGTGGATACAAAACGCATGGCATGTATACACAGTAGAATGTTATATAGTTGTTAAAATGAAGAAAATATTGCTATTGGCAAGAACATGCATAAACCTGGAGGACATTCTGCTAACTGGGTCATCTATAAATGTTGAAGCAGAGAGTAAACTGATGGTTTCCAGGATTGAGAGCTAGGAAAGATGGGGAGTTGTTGGTGTTGGCCAAACTATAATAACTCTGTTCTAAGGTAAGTTCTAGAGACCTAATGTATACATGGTAAATGTAATTAATGAAACTGTAATAGATTATTGAAACTTGCTAAGAACATAAATCTAAACTGTTCTTGCCACAAAAATGTAACTATATGAGGTTAACAGATGTGTCAAGTAGGTTGATTGTGGTAATCATCTCATAATGTGTGCATACTTTGTATTAGCGCATTGTTAAAAAACCTACATAAAGTGTTTCTCTGTGCATTGAGGAAATATTCATGCTTTCAGCTCAAGTGGTTCCTTGTTGCTGTAATTGGAATACATATGAATTAGAGATGTTCTTGAAAAATGTCAAAGTTTACAGCTTGTGTTTACCTTTGCACACAATATTATTTATTTTAAAGGAGTTTCCATGTGTGTAGCACTCTAAAATTTTCAATAGTACTTGTTCGAAAATGTATTTTTACTACTTGATCCTGTCAGTATACTCAAATTACAAAATATGGTAAAATAAATTTATTTGTAACTCTTTGACAAAAATTATCAGTTTATCATCTCTCTCCCTCTCATCTTTAGGCCTGTACCATCATTTATAATTTATTTGCTTATTTACTTATATTTCTGGACACACACATATATACACAGTTATACACTGTAAAGGTGACATTAGGAAGAGTGTGACAAGTCTTGAAAATATTTTTCATGTTTATAATTTCCTTTTGGTTCCATATTTAGAAGTTAAACATACTTTTATTTGAGCAAATGACTAGTGCATTCATTTTTCCAAGGTTTCTTTGCAGGGTTTGAGGTCCTTGGGGATTGAAGAAGATAGCAAAACAAAATACTGCACATTTTAGCTCTAGCCAAGGACTTTTTGATGGAAGCGTGCCTGGAGTTCCGAAGATAGTCTCATGCACATTACTTTTTAGTCTACTGACAAAGATAAAGTGTAGCACCCACAATGTAGGTATGTAGGCAGGATTAATGGCAAAACCATAGAAAGTAAAATTTCACAATAATCCCCTTCTTCTGTAACATTAAAAAGTTTGCCTGTTGGGTGTGGTGGCTCACATGTAAAATCCACACACCTAGGAGGATGAGGGAGAAGAATTGCTGCAAGTTCAAGACCAGCCAGACTACTCAGTGGGGTAAGGTCACACTGAGGTAGAGAATGAGACTTTTCTCAGAACAGCAGTGAAGGCTACTGTAGCTATAAATCTCCCTTTTTCCTTTCCCCTGGCATTCACAGAATCTTTCAACATGCACAGGCAAGCTTGTGGATACCTCTGAGTGCAGTACAAGTAGAGATGCTTTTGAATATGGAAGAAAGATACCATGGACTAAAAGTAGGCTGCTCTCAAAAAGGAACTTTAAAATCTAATTCTTCCTTTCTGTCTCTGGTGTATCTGTCTTCTGTTATGGATTTTCAAACTATCTTTATACTACATACTAAATAGAATATATTCTTTTTACACAGTATGTACATACACATATATACGTGCGTGCTACAGATATATATGCATCCTGTACAAAAATAACATGAGTAATGGTACTTTCAAACACTAAACTCTTCAGGAACACAAGATATTATGGATGCTAAGTTCTATTATTATCACATGATAAATACTATGTTCGTGTGAAATATTAAACAGTTGAAAGAACAACAATAAAAATGTTACTCCTAAGGAATAAGAATTATAATTTATGAGTCAGAGCTGTGACTGTGGGATGCCCCTCTCCCTCATTTGATGCCCTGTCTTCCTGCTGGAGGTGGGCTCAACAAGTTCCCTCTCCCTACTATCAAGCACTTTATCCAAGGTCCAAGGTTCCTCCCCTTGAGTCTTTTTTTTTTTTTTTTTTTTGGTTTTTCGAGGCAGGGTTTCTCTGTGTAGCCTTGGCTGTCCTGGAACTCACTCTGTAGACCAGGCTGGCCTCGAACCCAGAAATCCACCTGCCTCTGCCTCCCAAGTGCTGGGATTAAAGGCATGCGCCACCACCGCCTGGCTCCCCATGAGTCTTGTGAGTCTCCCACCCCCCAGGTCTCTGGTGCATTTTGGAGGGTCCTCCCAACCTCCCATCTCCCAAGGCTGCCGTTTCCATTCTTTCTGCTGGCCCTCAGGGCCTCAGTCCTTTTCCCCCACCCAATACCAGATCAAGTTCCCCTCTCCCCTCTACTCCCTCCCTCCCCAACCTTTCTCTGTCCACTTTCTCTCCCAGGTCCCTCCCTCCCTCCTGACTTGTGGTTGCTTTGTTCTCCCTCCCAAGTGGGACTGAGGCATCCTCACTTGGGCACTTCAGCTTGTTGACCTTTGATCTTTTTCAGTTCTGTGGACTGTATCTTGAGTACTCTGTACTTTTTTGGGGGGAGGGGGCTATCTTCCACTTATTAGTGAGTACATACCATGCATGTCTTTTAGGGTCTGAGTTACCTCACTCAGGATTGTCCCTGTCTGAAAGAATTACAGGGATGGAAAAGGAGAGGAGCCCAAAGAAAAAAAGGTCCAGTGACAAGCCCAAAGTGGGATCCAGCTCAAAGGGAGGTCGTAAGGTCTGACACTGTAACTGAGGCTATGGAGCGCTCACGAAAAGAGACCTAGCATGACCACACTCTAGAAGTCCCATCAGGCATCTGAAAGAGTCAGATGCAGATATTTTTACCCAGCCAATAGGCAGAAGCAACTGATCCCTATTGTTGAATTAGGGAAGGCTAAAGGAGGCTGAGAACTGCGATTCTGTAGGAGGACCAGCAGTCAATTAATCTGGATCCCTGAGATCTCTCAAACACTGGACCACCAAACAGGTGGCACACACCAGCTGATATGAGGCCCCAACACACAGCAGAGGACTGCTGGGACTGTGTTCATTCAGAGATAACACACCTAGCCCTCAGGAGACTGGAGGCCCAGGGAGTTTAGAGGTCAGGTGGGGTGGGAGGTGGGGACATCGACGTGGAGACGGGGTGGGGAAGCGGTGTGGAATGTGGAACAGTCGGAGGGTGGATGGGGGTCAGGGAAAATATAGTATGGAGTGTAAAAAAATTAATTAATTGATTAAAAAGAATTATAAATTTTTTTATATTTTATTTTTTTTTTATAAATTTACATTCCAAATCATTTCCCCTTTCCCGTTTCCTCCCTCCCCGAAAGTCCCATAAGCCCCCTTCCCTCCCTCTTTTCTCCATTCAACCCCCTCTCATTTCTCTGTTCTGGCGTTCCCCTACATCCAGTCTTTCCAGGACCAGAGGTCTCTCCTTCCATCTTCTTAGAAATCTATTGATATGTGAATTGTGTCTAGGGTATTCCGAGATTCTGGGTTAATATCCCTTATCAGTGACTGCATACCATGTGTGTTCTTTTGTGATTGGGTTACCTCACTAAGGATGATATTTTCAAGTTCTGACCATTTGCCTAGGAATTTCATGAATTCATTGTTTTTAATTGCAGAGTAGTATTCCACTGTGTAGATATACCACATCTTCTGAATTCATTCCTCCGTTGAGGGACATCTGTGTTCTTTCCAGCTTCTGGCTATTATAAATAAGGCTGCTATGAACATAGTGGAGCATGTGTCCTTATTGCATGCGGGTAAAGTCTCTGGGTATATGCCCAGGAGTGGTATAGCTGGATCCTCCAGGAGTGTCATGCCCAGTTTTCTCAGGAACCACCAGACTGCTTTCCAGAGTGGTTGTACCAGCTTGCAATTCCACCAGCAGTGGAGGAGTGTTCCTCTTTCTCCACATCCTCGCCAACAACTACTGTCTCCTGTGTTTTTGATCTTAGCCATCCTGACTGGTGTGAGATGGAATCTCAAGGTTGTTTTGATTTGCATTTCCCTAATGACTAAGGATGATGAACATCTCTTTAGGTGCTTCTCAGCCATTAGATATTCTTCAGGTGAGAACACTTTGTTTAGCTCTGTACCCCATATTTTAATAGGGTTACTTGCCTCTCTGGAGTTTAACTTCTTGAGTTCTGTGTATATATTGGATATTAGCCCTCTGTCGGATGTAAGGTTGGTAAAGATCATTTCCCAGTTAGTTGGTTGCCGCTTTGTCTTTTTGACAGTGTCTTTTGCCTTGCAAAAACTTTGTAATTTAATGAGGTCCCATTTGTCTATTCTTGATCTTAGAGCATAAGCTATTGGAGTTCTGTTCAGGAAATTCTCCCCTGTGCCCATGTGTTCAAGGTTCTTCCCTAGTTTCCCTTCTATTAGTTTCAGTGTGTCTGGTTTTATGTGGAGATCCTTGATCCACTTGGAATTGAGCTTAGTGCAAGGAGATAAGAATGGGTCAATTTGCATTCTTCTGCATGTTGACCTCCAGTTGAGCCAGCACAATTTGTTGAAAAGGCTATCTTTTTTCCACTGGATGGTTTTAGCTCCTTTGTCAAAGATCAAGTGACCATAGGAGTGTTGATTCATTTCTGGGTCTTCAATTCTGTTCCATTGATCTACATGCCTGTCACTGTACCAGTACCATGCGGTTTTTAACACTATTGCTCTGTAGTACAGCTTGAGGTCTGGGATACTGATTCCCCCAGAGGTTCTTTTACTCTTGAGAATAGTTTTAGCTATTCTGGGTTTTCTGTTATTCCAGATGAATTTTTGAATTGCTCTTTTTAACTCTATGAAGAATTGAGTTGGGATTTTGATGGGGATTGCATTGAATCTGTATATTACTTTTGGTAAGATGCTCATTTTTACTATATTAATCCTGCCAATCCATGAGCATGGCAGATTTTTCCATCTTCTGAGGTCTTCTTCAATTTCTTTCTTCAGAGACTTGAAGTTCTTGTCATACAGATCTTTCACTTGTTTGGTTAGAGTCACGCCAAGATACTTTATACGGTTTGTGGCTATCATGAAGGGTATTATTTCTCTTACTTCTTTCTCAGCCTGCTTATCCTTTGAGTATAGGAAGGCTACTGACTTGCTTGAGTTGATTTTATATCCGGCCACTTTGCTGAAGTCATTTATCAGCTGTAGGAGTTCTCTGGTGGAGTTCTTTGGGTCGCTTAAGTATACGATCATATCATCTGCAAATAGTGATAGTTTGACTTCTTCCTTTCCAATTTGTATCCCTTTGACCTCTTTTTGTTGTCTAATTGCTCTAGCTAGAACTTCAAGTACTATATTGAAAAGATATGGAGAGAGAGGGCAGCCTTGTCTAGTCCCTGATTTTAGTGGGATTGCTTCAAGTTTCTCTCCATTTAGATTGATGCTGGCTACCAGTTTGCTGTAAATTGCTTTTACTATGTTTAGATATGGGCCTTGAATTCCTGATCTTTCCAAGACCTTTAGCATGAAAGGATGCTGAATTTTGTCAAATGCTTTCTCAGCATCTAATGAGATGACCATGTGGTTTTTTTCTTTGAGATTGTTTATATAGTGGATTACATTGATGGATTTCCTTATATTGAACCATCCCTGCATCCCTGGGATGAAGCCTACTTGATCGTAGTGAATGATCATTTTGATGTGTTCTTGGATTCGGTTGGCAAGAATTTTATTGAGTATTTTTGCATCGATATTCATAAGAGAGACTGGCCTGAGATTCTCTTTCTTTGTCGGATCTTTGTGTGCTTTTGGTATTAGTGTAATTGTGGCTTCATAGAATGAGTTGGGTACTGTTCCTTCTGTTTCTATTTTGTGGAACAGTTTGAAGAGTATTGGTGTTAGGTCTTCTTTGAAGGTCTGATAGAATTCTGCACTAAAACCATCTGGACCTGTGCTTTTTTTGGTTGGAAGACTTCCAATGACAACTTCTATTTCTTCAGGGGTTAAAGGACGGTTTAGATGGTCTATTTGGTCCTGATTTAATTTTGGTACTTGGTATCTGTCAAGGAAATTGTCCATTTCCTCAAGATTTTCTAGTTGTGTTGAATACAGGTTTTTGTAGTAGGATCTGATGATTTTTTGAATTTTTTGAATTTCCTCAGTTTCTGTTGTTATCTCTCCCTTTTCATTTCTGATTTTATTAATTTGGATACTGGCTCTGTGCTCTCTGGTTAGTCTGGCTAAGGGCTTATCTATCTTGTTAATTTTCTCAAAGAACCAACTCCTCGTTTTGTTGATTCTTTGTATGGTTTTATTTGTTTCTACTTGATTGATTTCAGCCCTGAGTTTGATGATTTCCTGCCTTCTACTCCTCTTTGGTGTATTTGCTTCTTTTTGTTCCAGGGCTTTCAGGTGTGCCATTAAGCTGTTAGTGTATGCTGTCTCCCATTTCTTTTTGGCGGCACTCAGGGCTATGAATTTTCCTCTTAGCACTGCTTTCATTGTGTCCCATAAATTAGGGTATGTTGTGCCTTCATTTTCATTAACTTTCAAAAAGTCTTTGATTTCTTTCTTTATTTCCACCTTGACCAAGTTATCATTGAGTAGAGCATTGTTCAGCCTCCATGTGTACGTGGGCTTTCTTTTGTTTTTGTTGCCATTGGGATTATTTCTATCTTCTTATATCTGGTGAGGTCTGATTTGTGACCAATTATATGGTCAATTTTGGAGAAGGTACCATGAGGTGCTGAGAAGAAGGTGTATTCTTTAGCTCTAGGATGAAATGTTCTATATATATATATCTGTTAGTTCCATTTGGTCCAAGGCTTCAATTAGATTCACTGTGTCCCTGTTTAGTTTCTGCTTTCCTGAACGATCCATTTCAGAGAGCGGGGTGTTGAAGTCACCCACTATTATTGTGTGCGGTGCGATGTGTGCTTTGAGCTTTAGTAAAATTTCTTTTACGAATGAGGGTGCCCTTGCATTTGGAGCATAGATATTCAGAATTGAGAGTTCTTGATGGTGGATTTTTCCCTTGATCATTATGTAGTTTCCTTCTGTGTCTTTTTTGATGACTTTAGGTTGAAAATCAATTTTATCTGATATTAGGATGGCTGCTCCACCTCGTTTCTTGGGGCCATTTGCTTGTAAAATTGTTTTCCAGCCTTTTACTCTGAGGTAGTGTTTGTCTTTGACACTGAGGTGCGTTTCCTGCATGTAGCAAAATGCTGGGTCCTGTTTACGTATCCAGTCTGCTAGTCTATGTCTTTTAATTGGGGAATTGAGACCATTGATATTAAGAGAGATTAAGGCATAGTGATTATTGCCATCTGCCATTCTTGACGCCATCTTTATGTTTGAGTGGTTATCTACTTTTGAGTTTGATTCAAGAAGGTTATTATCTCATTTTTTCCAGGGTGTTGTTTCTCTCCCTGTATTGGAGGTTTCCACCTATTATCCTTTGCAGGGCTGGATTTGTGGAAAGATATTGTGAAAATTTGGTTTTATCATGGAATATCTTGGTCTCTCCATCTATGGTGATTGAGAGTTTTGCTGGGTATAGTAGTCTAGGCTGGCATTTGTGCTCTCTTAGTGTCTGCATGAGATCTGCCCAGGATCTTCTGGCTTTCATAGTCTCTGGTGAGAAGTCTGATGTGATTCGGATAGGTCTTCCTTTGTATGTTACTTGGCCCTTTTCTCTTACTGCTTTTAGTATTCTTTCTTTGTTTAGAACATTTGGTGTTTTGATTATTATGTGACGGGAGGTATTTCTGTTCTGGTCCAGTCTGTTTGGAGTTCTGTAGGCTTCTTGTACATTCATCGGCATCTCTCTCTTTAGGTTAGGGAAGTTTTCCTCCATAATTTTGTTGAAGATGTTTACTGGCCCTTTAAGTTGCAAATCTTCACTCTCATCTATACCTATAATCCTTAGGTTTGGTCTTCTCATTGTATCCTGGATTTCCTGGATGTTTTGGGTTACACGTTTTTTGCATTTTGCACTTTCTTTGACTGTTGAGTCGATGCTTTCTATGGAATCTTCAGCACCTGAGATTCTTTCTTCCATCTCTTGTATTCTATTGTTGATGTTTGCATCTATGAGTCCTGATTTCTTCCCAAGGTTTTCTATCTCCAAAGTTGTCTCCCTTTGTGATTTCTTAGTTGTTTCTACTTCCATTTTTAGTTCCTGGATGGATTTTCTGAGGTCCTTCACTTGTTTGTTTGTATTTTCCTGTATTTCTTTAAGGTATTTTTGCATTACCTCTTTCAGGATTTCTGCCTGTTGACCCACATTCTCCTGCATTTCTCTGAGCGATTTTTGTGTTTCCTCCTCATTGGAATCCATCTGTTGATCCATCATCTCCTGCATTTCTTTAAGCAGTTCTCGTGTTTCCTTTGTAAGGGCATCTAACCGTTGATTCATTTCTTTAAGCAATTTTTGTGTTGCCTCCTTATGGGCATCTGTCTGTTGACCCATATTCTTCTGCATTTCTTTATGCAATTTTTGTGATTCCTTTGTGAGTGCATCTACCCGCTGACTCATCTCGTTAAGTGATTTTTGTGTTGTCTCCTTGTCCACCTCCATCTTTTGATCCATGTTCTCCTGCATTTCTCTAAGCGATTTTTGTGTTTCCTTTGTAAGGGCTTCTAACCGTTGATTCATGGTCTCCTGTAATTCTTTATGAGATTTATTTGTGTCCTTCTTATGATCCTCTAATAGCATCATGAGAAGTGATTTTAAATCCAGATCTTGTCTTTCGGATGTGGTGGGGTATACAGGACTTGCTGCTGTTGGAGAGTTGGGTTCGGATGGTGCCATATTACTTTGATTTCTGTTAGTAACATTCCTACGTTTGCCTTTTGCCATCTGGTTCCTCTGATGTTAGTTGGTCCTGCTGTCACTGGCTGTTGGTTGGACCTCCTGTGAGCCTGCAAAGCTATTTCTGCCCCCCCCCCCCGGTTTACCAGGATTCCCCTGGCACAGATTTCTGGGGCCTGCCCTGCTCCTGAGTGACTTTGGAGCCCTGATGTGCCTTGCCCCAAGTGATGTTATATTGGGGAGTCCTTGCACATCCAAAGGCTCAGCGTAGTGGATTCCTGGAGCAGAGGTCGCCAAAGGGAGGCTGGTAGGCTCCTGCCCTGTGCAGGGGTGTGTGATCTCTCCTAGAGTGGGGGGGTCGTCCCTCTGCCAGGCAGAAGTCCCACAGCAGAGCTAGCACGCTGGTTACTGCAGATCTGCCCAGCTCTTGGGAGCCACGTACACACAATCCGCCGGAGACCCAAGCGATATTATGCTTGTCTGTCTCTGAGCCTGGCAGTCCCAACTTCCCAGCCACTGGAGCAAAGATGGCGGAGTGCACTCTGCACTCTCTCCATGGTGCTGGTCACCCTGCAAAGGCGATGGCCTGCAGATCTGGCACCCAGATGACCACAGTGCTGTCCCGTTCTTGGGCGCAGGCGGAAGCCCCAACAGGCCGTGTCCCAAGTGATGTTATATTGGGGAGAGCCTGGGTACCTGTCTCTTCAGTGCAGTCTACCGGAACAGAGGTCACGGAAGGGAAGCTGGTAGGCTCCCGCCCAATGCGGGGTCCCTCTGCCAGGCAGAAGTCCCACAGCAGAGCTGGCGTGCTGGTTACTGCAGATCAGCCCAGCACTTGGGAGCCGCATACACACAAGCCGCCCGAGACCCAAGCGATATTATGCCTGTCTGTCTTAGAGCCTGGCAGTCCCAACTTCCCGGCCACTGGAGCAAAGATGGCGGAGTGCCAAGAATTATAATTTAATTTATATATATTTTATTTTAATTGACACAGGAACTACATATATATAATATATGCCAAATACAGTGTGATATTTCAATACATGTATATTATGTAATAATAAGATGAAAATTGCTAACAGCTGTCACCTATTACATTTATCAGTTCTTTGTATTGGAAACATTCAAGGTCCTTTCTGCTAGCTATTTTGAAATAGTCAAGTTATCTCTGTCAATCATGACTCTGCTCTGTGCTATAAAATATTCGAAGCAAACACTGCTATGCTTTATGCACCCATTCATCATAATCTACTATCTACTGGAATGTGATAAACTTTTCAGCTCATACAGACTTTTGAGAACATACAGCACTTGTCTTTTGTTAGAATATAACATAACATTAACATCACTTAATATAACATTCTTCTGTCCACTCCGTGTTGCTACTAAAGATAACATTTGAATTTTTTCCCATTGGTAGATTAGAAAACCATGCAGTAATTGCTGCAAAATTCTGAACAACACAATCATCATAGATCATTTCGGATTCACACATTGAATGCCGGAAAAAAATACATCAACTTATTCTCCCTTGGTTTTTGACAGATTGCTTCTTTGCACCTTTCTACACATACCATTATACAAGGTTAATTCTATTCTTCCTCTCTTGATGAAGTACAATAATATTCCCTACTTTACATTTCATATATCTTTATTTCATATTTTTATGTTGACATTTATAAGCATACTTCATTTTCTTATTTCATAAAGTTTTCTATTTGTTTTTTTTTTTTTTTTTTTATTTCCCTAATGACTAAGGATGATGAACATCTCTTTAGGTGCTTCTCAGCCATTAGATATTCTTCAGGTGAGAACTCTTTGTGTAGCTCTGTACCCCATATTTTAATAGGGTTACTTGCCTCTCTGGAGTTTAACTTCTTGAGTTCTTTGTATATCTTGGATATTAGCCCTCTGTCGGATGTAAGGTTGGTAAAGATCATTTCCCAGTTAGTTGGTTGCCGCTTTGTCTTTTTGACAGTGTCTTTTGCCTTGCAAAAACTTTGTAATTTAATGAGGTCCCATTTGTCTATTCTTGATCTTAGAGCATAAGCTATTGGAGTTCTGTTCAGGAAATTCTCCCCTGTGCCCATATGTTCAAGGTTCTTCCCTAGTTTCCCTTCTATTAGTTTCAGTGTGTCTGGTTTTATGTGGAGATCTTTGATCCACTTAGAATTGAGCTTAGTGCAAGGAGATAAGGATGGGTCAATTTGCATTCTTCTGCATGTTGACCTCCAGCTGAGCCAGCACCATTTGTTGAAAAGGCTATCTTTTTTCCACTGGATGGTTTTAGCTCCTTTGTCAAAGATCAAGTGACCATAGGAGTGTGGATTCATTTCTGGGTCTTCAATTCTGTTCCATTGATCTACATGTCTGTTACTGTACCAATACCATGCAGTTTTTAACACTATTGCTCTGTAGTACAGCTTGAGGTCCGGGATACTGATTCCCCCAGAGGTTCTTTTACTCTTGAGAATAGTTTTAGCTATTCTGGGTTTTCTGTTATTCCAGATGAATTTTTGAATTGCTCTTTCTAACTCTATGAAGAATTGAGTTGGGATTTTGATGGGGATTGCATTGAATCTGTGTATTACTTTTGGTAAGATGCTCATTTTTACTATATTAATCCTGCCAATCCATAAGCATGGCAGATTTTTCCATCTTCTGAGGTCTTCTTCAATTTCTTTATTCAGAGACTTGAAGTTCTTGTCATACAGATCTTTCACTTGTTTGGTTAGCGTCCCGCCAAGATACTTAATATGGTTTGTGGCTATCGTAAAGGGTATTATTTCTCTTACTTCTTTCTCAGCCTGCTTATCCTTTGAGTATAGGAAGGCTTCTGACTTGCTTGAGTTGATTTTATATCCGGCCACTTTGCTGAAGTCGTTTATCAGCTGTAGGAGTTCTCTGGTGGAGTTCTTTGGGTCGCTTATGTATACTATCATATCGTCTGCAAATAGTGATAGTTTGACTTCTTCCTTTCCAATTTGTATCCCTTTGACCTCTTTTTGTTGTCTAATTGCTCTAGCTAGAACTTCAAGTACTATATTGAAAAGATATGGAGAGAGAGGGCAGCCTTGTCTAGTCCCTGATTTTAGTGGGATTGCTTCAAGTTTCTCTCCATTTAGATTGATGTGGCTACTGATTTGCTGTAAATTGCTTTTACTATGTTTAGATATGGGCCTTGAATTCCTGATCTTTCCAAGACCTTTAGCATGAAAGGATGCTGAATTTTGTCAAATGCTTTCTCAGCATCTAATGAGATGACCATGTGGTTTTCTTCTTTGAGATTGTTTATGTAGTGGATTACATTGATGGATTTCCTTATATTGAACCATCCCTGCATCCCTGGGATGAAGCCTACTTGATCGTGGTGAATGATCGTTTTGATGTGTTCTTGGATTCGGTTGGCAAGAATTTTATTGAGTATTTTTGCATCGATATTCATAAGAGAGATTGGCCTGAGATTCTCTTTCTTTGTCGGATCTTTGTGTGCTTTTGGTATTAGTGTAATTGTGGCTTCATAGAACGAGTTGGGTAGTGTTCCTTCTGTTTCTATTTTGTGGAACAGTTTGAAGAGTATTGGTGTTAGGTCTTCTTTGAAGGTCTGATAGAATTCTGCACTAAAACCATCTGGACCTGTGCTTTTTTTGCTTGGAAGACTTCCAATGACAACTTCTATTTCTTCAGGGGTTATAGGACGGTTTAGATGGTCTATTTGATCCTGATTTAATTTTGGTACTTGGTATCTGTCAAGGAAATTGTCCATTTCCTCAAGATTTTCTAGTTGTGTTGAATACAGGTTTTTGTAGTAGGATCTGATGATTTTTTGAATTTCCTCAGTTGCTGTTGTTATCTCTCCCTTTTCGTTTCTGATTTTATTAATTTGGATACTATCTCTGTGCCCTCTGGTTAGTCTGGCTAAGGGCTTATCTATCTTGTTGATTTTCTCAAAGAACCAACTCCTCGTTTTGTTGATTCTTTGTATGGTTTTATTTGTTTCTACTTGATTGATTTCAGCCCTGAGTTTGATGATTTCCTGCCTTCTACTCCTCTTTGGTGTATTTGCTTCTTTATGTTCCAGGGCTTTCAGGTGTGCCATTAAGCTGTTAGTGTATGCTGTCTCCCGTTTCTTTTTGGCGGCACTCAGGGCTATGAATTTTCCTCTTAGCACTGCTTTCATTGTGTCCCATAAGTTAGGGTATGTTGTGCCTTCATTTTCATTAACTTTCAAAAAGTCTTTGATTTCTTTCTTTATTTCCACCTTGACCAAGTTATCATTGAGTAGAGCATTGTTCAGCCTCCATGTGTACGTGGGTTTTCTTTTGTTTTTGTTGCCATTGAAGACCACCCTTATTCCATAGTGATCTGATAGGAGGCATGGGATTATTTCTATCTTCTTGTATCTGTTGAGGTCTGATTTGTGACCAATTATATGGTCAATTTTGGAGAAGGTACCATGAGGAGCTGAGAAGAAGGTGTATTCTTTAGCTCTAGGATGAAATGTTCTATATATATCAGTTAGTTCCATTTGGTCCAAGGCTTCAATTAGATTCACTGTGTCCCTGTTTAGTTTCTGCTTTCCTGAACGATCCATTTCAGAGAGCGGGGTGTTGAAGTCACCCACTATTATTGTGTGCGGTGCGATGTGTGCTTTGAGTTTTAGTAAAGTTTCTTTTACCAATGAGGGTGCCCTTGCATTTGGAGCATAGATATTCAGGATTGAGAGTTCTTGATGGTGGATTTTTCCCTTGATCATTACGTATCCAGTCTGCTAGTTTTCTATTTGTTAAAATCATTTTCACATTTTGGCTGAGACAAATAGTGTGTCATAATTTTCCCACTGAAACAAATAGAATATTTTAATGTGACTTTGAGTGTATTTGAATGGTATATGTAAGTTGTGTGTGTGTGTGTGTGTATGTGTGTGTGTGTGAGAGAGTGTATGTAATGGTATGTGTGATTGTATGTGTATGTGGGTGTCTATGAATGCATGTGAGTGGTGTTTGTGACTGTGTGTGAGAGTGTATGTGAGTGTTGTGTGTGCTTGTATGACTTAGTGATTGTGATTGTGATTGTGTGTGTGAGTGTGTGTGTGATGATTGAGAATTACATTCAGGTGTCTTGTTCTGTCAATCTCAGCCTTATCAATGAACTTAACAACCTGTCATACAGCAAAAGGATTTTTGAAATCAAATAAACATCCAGTTTTAAAAATACTGCACTTCACATGCAGGGCAACCACACTTCGATCCCTGGAATCCATATGAAAGTGGAAGGAGAGGCCTGACTCATAGCATTGTTCTCTGACTTCTATGCACCACCATGGCATGCTCACAAAGCCCTCCCACCCACACATGCAATCACACATGCACATCAACATACATATTAATTGTTGGAACCTGGTCCAAGAACGGTCTCACTTGAGGATAATTCTGAGTGCTTGTGAGAAAACTCCAAGAAGACAAGAGTCTTGTGACCTCAGTTTCCCCTAAACATGGAATTGTACTTGGATTATGTTTTTGTGTTTCTCCCCAGGTTCAGTGAATAGAAGTGAGTTTAATTCCAATTATTTTTACAACTGGTCACTACTATTTGTCTATGGAAAAGCATGGTTTTGCTGTGCGGTGTGACTTTCTTGTCATGTATGACTTGCCCTTGTGATTATACATTTACTCACGTGACTCCCTTTAACTATGAGTATAATGAGATGCGCTGAATGAGTTTCTATTGCATGAGACTACATTCTGCCTCATTTATTGGCTCCACTCTTCCATGGCGCACCACCAGTTACAGCAGTAAAGAAGTGGTGCCTGAACCATGAACAGAACTCCACTACTACACAAAAGAGTGAAGACCCTCAAAGAAGGAGAAGAAAATTGGGAAGGAGTATGTATCTATCATTGCAGATGGATCCACTGATATGTTATGCAGTCTTCTTCAGATTATTTGTCCCTGGGACATCAAGAACAAGGTCATGGAGGGGGGGGGGAGACAGTGAAAGTCACTAGAAAGACATCAAACCTCCAGCTAAATGGTAAACAGAGAAAGTGACCATATAATTAGAAGTCAAGTCTGCCCACCTGGGACCTACGCATGAGAGAAGATATTCTATGAAACATACAGAGCCCTATATCATCTGGGAATCTTTTTTTTCTGGTGTTCATGCTGCTTTGACATGTGCATCTGCAGTGGATGCCTCTGAGCACTTGTATTGGGCTTATGTTCCTCATTCTCCTTTGTTTCAACTTGTGGATTGGATGAATCCAGCCCTATTTTCTTTACTAATGGCTCTGTGTTTATAACTGGACCTCAGGACTGTAATAGACCAATTCACTCTTCAGAAGAAGGGACCACATTTAATTTGGGGGGGGGGATTTGAATCACTTCCCATTTTCACAGAACACCATGATATTAAATTCCTTTTAAAATGCCATTTTGGGTTTACATTCTACAAGAGACAAGAACTACTAATTGTATTGGTGTCTCTTCAAGCTATTCTCTATATTGTTCTGATAATATAATAATGTAACTAATAGTACTGGACATAGTTTGAATCTATATTCTTGTTGGCAGAGTATTATAATGCTTCCACTTATCATTAGGTTTATTATTTGTTTGCTTATAGAATACTCATGCATCAAATAACAATTAGATTTAGCTACAACATCTCAAATCAAAACCACCCTGGATATCCTGCTATTAAAAAATTTAAAAGGGGGTGATGTCACAACGTAATCCAAAAATGCAGTTGTGTGGGAATTCTGAAAGCTTGTGGGAAAACTCCAAGAAAACAAGAGTCTTGGGATCTCAGTTT
The DNA here is from genome assembly GCA_036184795.1 of Tokudaia tokunoshimensis. Taxonomy (NCBI): domain Eukaryota; kingdom Metazoa; phylum Chordata; class Mammalia; order Rodentia; family Muridae; genus Tokudaia; species Tokudaia tokunoshimensis. Next base: position 23,003,699 of record BTHU01000007.1, on the reverse strand, counting down.
CTTCAAAACTCAGAACTGTTCTTGGAAAGTGTTTTTTGTGCTCCTCCCATGTGTAGTGGATAAAAGTGAATTTCGTTTCTTCATTACAATGTATTATTATTTACTTGTATGCATCTATGAAGGTATGAAGGTACATATTTTGCCATGTGGACGTTTGTGTACCTCTTTGAAGATACATGGTTTTGCCGTATGGATGTTTGTATGCATCTGTGAAGATACATGGTTTTGACATGTGGAGCAGCCCATTTACTCATGTGACTCTTCTTAACCTCCAGAATTAAATTATCTGATGCTCTGAATAAACTTGCCCGTTTTGTGAAACTTGAGCCAACCTCATTTATTGGTTCTGAAAGGGCAAATCTACTTACTCTACCTTGGGTCCAGACTCTAACTTAAAAAAAAAAAAGTGCCTGAGAACTTGACATGCAGCTGAACCCAAGCTGCACCCAAGTACCAGGAAGGACCCCGCAGCTTGTCCTTGGCCCATACCCCAGAGTTACTCTCTAGCTACTTCCTGGCAACAGCCTATCAAGATAAGTCTGATTGTTTCATATGTTTTTGATTGTTTATGGCTTTGCTTCAGAGCTGTTGCTTTCTCTGTTTTAAGTCACCTGTGGGCTTACAATAGTCATTCAATTAGATGCTTGCCAGGCTGGAATCCACCCTGATTGCTGGGCATTTTCTTTCTTTCTTTCTTTCTTTCTTTCTTTCTTTCTTTCTTTCTTTCTTTCTTCCTTCCTTCCTTCCTTCCTTCCTTTCTTCCTTCCTTTCCTTCCCTCCCTCCCTCCCTCCCTTCCCTCCCTCCCTCCCTCCTTCCTTCCTTCCTTTCTTCCTCCCTCCCTCCCTCCCTCCCTCCCTACCTCTTTTCTCTCTCTCTCTCTCTCTCTCTCTCTCTCTCTCTCTCTCTCTCTCTCTCTCTCTCTCTCTCTTTCTCTCTTCTTTTTATTATCTTTAATCATTTTTACAATCCAATTGGTATCCCCCTCCCGTTCTGCCCTCCAATAGTTCCTCATCCCATTCCTCCTCTCCCATCTCCAAGAGGTAGTCTCATACCCCCACACCCCCCACACCCAGCCAGATCTCCCCATTCCCTGAGGTCTCAAATCTCTCAAGAGTTATGTGCATCTTCTCTCATTGAGGCCAGACCAGGCAGTCCTCTGCTGTATCAGAGGCCTCGGACCAGCTAGTGTATGCTGCCTGGCTGGTGGCTTAGTGTCAGAGAGATCTCAGGGGTACAAGATAGTTGATTAAGCTGATTTTCTCAGGTATTTTGCCACAGTGACAGAGAGCTGCCTGACATTTTGTTAAACTTAGTTTCTTTTAACATTAGCTTTAGTATATTCACATGGGTATTCCTCTGTACATATTTTCCTAGTAAACCTTGCAAAAGATTATTTTGTATCTATCATCCATCTCCCATACATTGGCATATAATCCTCCTAACCTATAGCAGAGGTAGAACTTCCAAAGGATCCCTCTTATTTTCAGAAGGCTTTGACATCATGTGTAGCATAGTCTCAGATTTTGCCTATTACTAAGAAATTGGGCACCTGGTTCTGAGTCTCTCAAAAACAACTGGATGTTTTAACATGCATATATAAGACACAGCCTACACCATAATTTCATAATTTCTTTCATTCAAAACTAAGAATATATTTGTACTTTTTTGGTCAAGAGATAAATTATATAGCATAACGTGGGTTCTGTTTGGCAATATGCAGCATTCAACCTTTTAATCAAATGTTAGTTAATAGTCTACCCTCAGAGTGAGAGACTCCTAACACTCTCCTGTGTTATTTTCTTCTTCCAAATAAAATTGCCTTTATATTTAATTACAGATCCATCCTTTAGCCTATTGCTTCACTGTCTCAGAGCTTCTTAACCACTTCTCTACTAATTACTTCCTATATTGAATGCAGATCCATGGAACATCATTTGTAGTTCTCTAGTCAGTAAACTAGCAAATTCCTAACATCCTCCCAAACCTGGCTTCATTCCTGTTATAATTAGGCTATCAGTAGAGCTTATCAAAATTCAACAGCCATGACAAGCTCTGTAACCACAGGTTTATTGTAGCAGCAACTCATGGCTGACCCACTGTACAGTTGTTCCACTGTCCTGAAAAAGCTGTTCCACTGTGCTGAAGTCTCTTTCTTCCCATTTCTTTCAAGTCCTCCCATCAACCTTTAATACACCTGTAGCAGATGCTGCATGTTAAAATGAGAATGAACAATCTTCCTGTATGATGAATAGCAGACCCTGATTTTCATTTTATTTTGCATCATAACATATATGTTATAAAATATAAAGTTGGAAACTTTACTCATATCCCCTCTGTTAGTCTCTGTGTCATCCAAATAAAAGATGTGACTTCATCTCCAACATTCTATTGGAAACAAGTATCATAAATACCTCAGCTTCTCTTCACAAAATGATAGGAGACCTACAACTAAATTTGGTATCCATTCTCCTTTTGCAAAACAGTTCTTTATACCCCTATGTTTTGTATCCCAGCTAAAACTTTGCTCATTCTCTTATTCACAGTCTGGCTCTTAGGGTCTCTCTCTTGCACTTGACAGAGATCCTTCTGCTCAACCTACAAATATGACAGTGTGCCTTTAATTCTTCAAAAATCAAATCTGTCCTTTCAACTGTTCTTTCCTTCATTCTCTTTCACTGCTTTCACCTACCTAGTGCATCCACTCACAGGAGATGGCTTTCTTGAGAGCCTTTCTTTTGAGTCTCTTAAATAACTCATCAATGGATGTATCCTGTTCCTTCTTTGCAGACAATGTTCGACAGCCACCACCCTTATAACTGCTTTCATGTGAACACAGTCTTTGTGCTGACTCTTTGCATTATTATTTTCTGTTTCTCAAGTCCTGAATTCCATTTCCCACTGTCCTTCCTCTTCACATTCATCATACTCCTTTAAGGAGAGTCCCTCCCTCTTCAGGTTTGTGTCAAACTTTTATGCTCAAAATAATCTTACAAAATTCTTCTCTCCTATCTCTGTCTCCCATTTAGGGTTAGGGTTAGGGTTAGGATTCTCATTGTCATCTCTGATGCAATCTAACATGACTCATCATAACCATTTTCATCCACATCAATCTCTTCCCATTAAAACAGGCTTTTATTAATTTTTTATTCTTTCATATAGTTGGCATCAATCCTACACTCATATTTATTTTCTGCAGAAAGTGTGAATTTGCAAAGAGGGGTTGCTACTTTGGGTAATGGTTTGTTTCACTTTTATTCTTTTAAAATAACTGAGCTTCATACCATATTTTAGAACAAAGGATCACCTCTAAGTGTTGAAAAGGATCTGGGCAGTGAAAAAAGTGCACATTTGGATATCAAAGAGTATTTGTGCTTCATTTCAATGTCATAACTTTTGGTCTGTGTGAACATGAGTAATGCAACATATTCTAATATCAGTTCGTCCAAATGAGTCTACATCCACTGCCTCACAGAGTTATTGCTCTAAATGATGAAATAAAACCCGTAAGCATGTTGTACACAGCACTAATTCAATCACAGGTGAAGCATGATTCTTGTTAGATTTTATTATTGTATACTTAACGAGTTTTAAACAATCTGAATGTACTTTAATCTTAACTCTTGTCATAAGAGCAATATTTTATGGCTTGTTTGTCTCTTATTATTGCTTTTGCTTTGGAAAAAAGGGAGCTTTGATTTTTAGCTGCACCTTGAAAATTATTCTCTCTAAATGCGTTTGCGTCTCTTTTAATTGATTTATGTTCTCTACAGTGTAATAAATTATGTAAACATGCAGGATTTGATTTCTTTAACTGAATCATTAATTTTAACGCTTTCCACTACTGCTCATTTAGAATTTGCTGTAGTGCTTTGTCTTTAGCTAAATCTCGTATTTTTGTATGTTTGTTGGCTATTCTTCAGGGTCTAGGTCCTTCATCATTGACATATTATTCTTTTTAATCATGCTTTCCAGCATTCTGCAAAAGCTTGGGAAGTTCTATCACTGATTTGATCTTCTGTAATCTCTGTCCTTTGATTCTCCTTCAGACTTTGCCACAGAATGTTTTGCTCTTGCTGCCCATCACTCTTACGTCATGTGTCTCATTTGCTCATGCGTTTGTCCTTTGTTTTTCCAAGTTGAGCACGTGAAGAAATGGATTCCACCATGCCATCTTAAACTATATATGCCACTACATTTCTTTTGCCAACTCCCCTTTTAGTTTCTTATTGCTTTTAATGAATTCTTTTAAAGACCCAAGCTTTCTTCCACTCCTCTGTTTTCTAGTCCTCTAATATTTCTTGCATTTTCTTAGAAATGTCTACTTATTTCTCAACTCCTAGAGTATACTGCTTTCTAGGTTCTTGTAAACAACACTTATTTCCTCTTAACTTTTTTTTTGGATATTTTCTTTATTTACATTTCAAATATTATCCCCTTTCCCGGTTCCCCCCTCCCCCGCCAGAAATCTCCTATCCCTTGCACCCTCCCCCTGTTTCTATGAGTGTGTTCCCCTGCACACACTCCTGCCTCCCTACATGACATTCCGCTACACTGGGGCATCAAGCCTTCACAGGACCAAGGGACTCTCCTCCCATTGATGTCCAACAAGACCATCCTCTGCTACATATGCAGCTGGTGCCATGGGTCCCTCCATATGTGCTCTTTGGTTGGTGGTTTAGTCTCTGAGAGCTCTTGGACAGTCTGGTTGGTGATGTTTTCCATTTGCATTGCTGAATGGCTTTCTTTGTCTTATTTAGCCATTGTTGAATGAAACCAAATCTTTTCAGATTTACATTTTTTTTTAGCAGACAAATTGCATAGAATGCCTCTGATTCAATTATTTCTTTATTATACAGTGGTTAAATACTCCTTCCAAAACTATTGCTACAGAGTTTGACATAAGCAGTTTGTGAATCAACTGTCCATTTTATTGTTTAGCTATGCCTATCCAGGCATAACTGTGCCATATAAGCTGCTGCTTATCCCACAAACAAATTTATAATTTATTATCAACAATAAGCTATATAAATTAATGAAATTCTTGGTATATATTCTCACTAGGAACTTCTTCCAGCTTCCAAATCTTGCCATAGTGATTTGCTTGCTGAAAGTGCTCTTTGTAGAGACTCATGATTTATTCCTAAATCTCTAGTTGAGTTTCTGGAATTTGTCCTTTTGATTATGTAAATAAAAAACAAACATAGACAAAAAATAAAATGAAATGACATTATTCTGGTTGTCCAAAAATGAAAAACCTAAATGAACAGACAATTGTTTAATATTCTATTAGCTACCAAAGTTAGGTATTCAGACATTGAACCGAGAGTGTGACAGGTGCATAGAATAATGTTCGCTTATAAAACTAGACATGACATTATCTTCAGCACAGTTTTCTTCCTAACCACAATAACTCATATTTAACAAAAGCTTTTGCCAATGTCTGACTTTTCCTGGTCTATGGACCTTAATTTTTAATATTGTTTTGCAGCATTTTATCTCATCGTCTTCATGACTATTTTAGTTGGAAGTAAGGTAAAAGTCAGTGGAAATGATGAAACAAATGCTATTTAAATGAAAAAAATCTAGATGAGACAATTTTTGCTTTATCATTAGCCTATTTCTGTTCTTCCTCTTCCCTTTCCTCCTTCTCCTCCTCCTGTTTGCTTGTTTGTTTGTTTGTTTGAAACAGAGTCGACTATATAGATCTTGATGTCCTAGAACTCACTATGTAGACCAGGCTACCCTCAAATACACAGATATCTCACAGCTTCTGCCTCCCAGGTGCTGGGAACAAAGGTGTGTGCCATTACACACAGGGCTCATTAGCCTCTTTCATTCAAAATCACAAAGACATTGTTTTATCATTGGTCAGTTAAAATGATTCTTAAAATGTTCCATTCAAAGTATGCTTTAACATTTGCTGAATTTTCTGGTATCTTTTTAGTGATCTTATGACACATGATTGCCAAAAGTTACATTAGAGAAACAACAGAGGAGAAAAAAATTCAACAGAAATTGGACAGCATTCAGTATTTTCAAGTTTCTGATATTTTTTATTTAGAAGAACTGTACCTTAACTTTGGAAAAGATTAGGAAAATTAGCAATGCAATCTGGGCATCTACCCTGAGCAACACTTTGCAGGGGCCCTCATCTGTCTTGCCCTAAACAAGTCCTTGAAAGAGGACAGGATCAGTATTTAATTCTCATTACTGCAGATGAACACGAATCTGAGAAATTTTGCATGAATTGCCAAAGGCAATCAGTTTGCATGTGAGCTACACTTTCAGCCTTAGATGTAGGCAACTCCTAAGACGCTAGCTTTCCAATACAAACAGATGAGTGCTTAATAAATAAAAACCACTTACACCCCCATGTTCTGTGTATTTTTAAAGACAACTTCTTAGGACATAAAATTATTGACAATAAATTAGTAATACTAAAGGTGATATTTCAGATGCCTCTTGTTTCACCTTTGTTGGGAAAAAACTGGTAAAGCTAATAATCACAATACTTTTGAAAAATCCTTGTACTCTCTCATAATGCACATAAACTGTTTAAAAATTAAAACGGTTCAGTTATCATTTCCTGCTTATTATATAATAATCCACTATTTGGAAATACTTGTTTTGGTAGCTTAAAGACATTATTAATAATTTTTGGAAAACAGAGGCTTCCGGGTAGAAGCAATTTAAAGGAAATTAAGTTTATAGGCCTATCTTTATTCTCTGCAAAGTCGAAGGATCCCATCCCTTGTTATAAAAGTCAACAGTGATAGCAGGAAGCAGAAGGATCACTGCATTCTGCTGGTCATAAAGCCTGAAAGGAGCAGGGGTCAAGTAGAATTGGTATAGAAGTAGCACACGAACTGAAGTTGTGATGGAGAGGAGTCACCGTGAGTAACAGACTCCAAAGACACTTGAGCAGACACAGGCTATTTGTGGTCCAGATAGAATTTATGGGAATAGAGTAAGCTGAGAAGAGGAATAATTCCAGGAATTATGTCTGAAAATGGGACAAGGAGGGGGTGAGGTAAGAAGGATGGAGTTCAGTGAAGAAAATAAACAGAGGCTAAGTATAAATAGACATAGATTTAAGGCAGCTGGATAAATCAGATACAGTCCTGTCTTCCCATCATAGGGGCTCAGAGCTGCAAAAATGAAGTGTTCCTGGGTAGTACAGCCTGGAATAGAGGAAGCTATATAACCTCTTCCTACCACTGATCCTCTGTTACCAGGACACACATACATATAGGGAAGAAAATTGTACAAGACTGTCCCTTCCTGATTTTAAGAGACAGATGAACACAGAACAGGCAGGTTGAGAGTCTGGCTTTAATCTTCTTGGTTCTCATAGCTTCACAATGGAGTCCCAGGTCGAGCAACTTTCATACGATTATGTATAACTCACTGGATCATCCTGTTTGAGTATTATGCCTTGAAAAGAGAATCTAATCTGTAAAGGCTTTTTAACAAACATAGTTTATATAATAAATGGATTTTCTATCTGGATGCTCAGTTCCCAGTTGATACTGCTTAGGATAAAACCTTTAAGATGTGAACTCCTGTTGGAGGAAATATATTACTGGGGGAGGGATTTGAGAACTTCGCCTCACTTCGGTTTAACCTCTTCTTCCTACATGTGGATGAGAAGGAGATCTCTCAGTGATTATTGTTCTGAGTTTGTTCCCAGTTTCCTAGGCTGCAACAAGTTCATACAAAGCAAGTAACTTCACAACAACAGAAATCCATTCTCTCCAAGTTCTGGGCACTAAATGTCTTGTATTAAATTCAGATGTGGCAAGGCTATGCTTACCTCTGTCCTTACCTCTGCTGAGTGCCCACAGTCATAATCACTGCCTATATCTTCATCCGGATGCTATGTCCTTTAAGCCCACCATTGATTGCTCCTGCAAACTTGTTTCTCAGTTTGGTCACATTCACAAGTGGTAGAGAAGTCATCTTCAGCACATCCTTTCCTATGGAGTCCCAACCACATCAACTTCATGTTTATATGCTCCATCTTAAACTAAGTTGCTTATTTCACTGGATAGATCCTAGAGATTGTATAAAGATCACAGCGACTGCTGTGTTTAGTGCTGCTCCCCAGTTTTCATGTTTTTCTTTTGATGTTTTTTCAGCATTCTGACCTTATTTTGTTTTAATATTTCAACTGCAATTCATTCTCTTTCTGTGTTACTGATGGCCTCAGTGATGAGTGTCTATCTATGCTAACAAGTGATGAGTGTAGAGCTAGCCTGCCATACGAGGGAGCTCGAGGGGCCAGTAGAAAACATTTTCCTCCTAGGTCGTCCCAGGGATATTTTTGCAAATACTGGTCATTTTCTCCTTTTTATTGAAAACAGGATTTTTGGCATGCAATGTATTCTGATTCATTTCCCCTCCTCTAAAACCTCCAAGACTCTCCCTACCTCTCCTCCATTCTAAATCCACGTCTGTTTGTCTCTCTCCTTAGAAAACATACAGGCATAATCCCAGCACATGGAGGCAGAGACTGGTGGATCTCAGATTCTGAGGCCAACCTAGTCTACAGAGCGAGTTTCAAGACAGCACAGAGAGCCCTGTCTTGAAATAACAAACAGAATAAGAATAAGCAAAGTCACAAAGACTGATGCAGTATGAACAGAGCCTGCACTGGTCTGCACCAGATATGGTCTTAGAGCTGAGAGAAGTGAACAAAAGCCCCCATCCCATCTGATTGGGTTTAAGATCCACACCATGAAGTGGAACCCATCCCTGGCACTGCCCATGTGACCAAGTACCTGTGAGCAGATAGGTCAGGGACCTAGGACAAAATCAAATACTACTATTCTGCTAAAGGAACTTGGCAATAAAATGACTAATAAGGGCATTCTGCTGTACTCATAGATTAACACACAAACAGAAAAATGAAATAAAATAAGATAAAACAAAAACAGTCAAAGTGATATAAGGCAAAAGCAAACAAACAGAAGAAAAAGAACCAAAGAAAAAGCACATGAAACATATACAGACACAAACACATACTTTCACACACATAGAAATCCCACAAAGACACATACATATACACATGTAAGCACACACACACACACACATGCACACACACACACACACACACACACACACACACACACAGAGAGAGAGAGAGAGAGAGAGAGAGAGAGAGAGAGAGAGAGAGAGAGAGAGAGAGAATTCATTTTGTGTTGGTATTCTCCTATTGGGCATGGGACCTACCCTTATGTATGTCCAGTCTTGTATCTCCAGTGAGACTCCATTGGAGAACACTAATTTTTCATTTGTGAGGGCTTATCAGTTGGAATAGTTTCTGAGTTAGGGATAGGGGCTTCTATCCACTTCTCTCAGGGCTAGGTTCACATCCATTGCAGACCAGGATGGACTCCGCATGCTGCTTCAGTCTTTGTTAGCGTGCTTGTGTGATGTTCCTGCTTGTGTGATGTTCCTGCTTGTGTGATGTTCCTGCTTGTGTGATGTTCCTGCTTGTGTGATGTTCCTGCTTGTGTGATGTTCCTGCTTGTGTGATGTTCCTGCTTGTGTGATGTTCCTGCTGTGTGCAGAGTGCCTTGTTTTCTAGGCATGCTCCACTTTGCTGGTTCTTACAATCTTTTCATCTCCTCGTCCACAGGGTTCCCTGAGCCCTGAGGAGAGGGATATGGTGGAAACATCCCATTTAGGACTAAGTGGTCCAAAATCTCTTGCTCTCTGCATATTATCTGACTGTGGATCTTCAGGAGGAAGCTTCTCTGATGATGGCTAAGCCAGGCACTGATCTATGAGTATATAGAATGTTTTAGGAGTCATTTTATTGCTATGTTTCTTTAGGAGTATTTGGTTTTCCCTAGGTATCTGACCTATCTGGTTACAGGTTCTTGGCCATCTGGACAGTGTCAGATGGTATGCTATAGGTGTTCTGTTCAGAAAGTCTTTTCCTATACCAATGAATTCAAGGATATTCCCCACTTTCTTTTCTGTCAAAGTCATATTTGTTCTTATGTTGAGTTTTTTTTTTTATCAATTTGGAATCGAGTTTTGTGTAGGGTAATTAGTGTGTATCTATTGGCATCCCTTTACATATATTCACCTAGTTTGATGCTCACTATTTGTTGAAGATGCCATCCTTTGTTCAATGTGTATTTACAGATTTTTTTATCAAATATCAGGTATGGGTAAGTGTGTGAACTTATGGCTAGGCCTTCAACTCAATTCCATTATAAATATGCATATTTTGTGCCAGTATTATGATATTTTTATTACTATAACCACATGTAAAACTTATAATCAGGGATGTTGATGCTTCCAGCAGTTCTTTTATTAATCAGGATTGTTTTAGCTTCAGTTTTTTATGTTTCCATATGAAGCCAATAATTGTCCTAGCATGATCTGTGAAAAATTGGATTGGGAATGCATTAAATGCGCAGATTGCTTTTGGCAGGATGTCTACTTTTATTATATTAAATCCATCCATATCATGAGGGAGGTTTCTATCTTATGTTATCTTCTTCAATGTCTAAAAATTTTTATCAATTTATTTTTTTTTTACTTGCTTGGTTCACGTTACCCCAAGATATTTTATATTATTTGAGGATATTATAAAGGGTATGTTTCTCTGATTTTTTTTCTCAAAGTTGGTCATTGTATATAGGAAAACTACCCAATATTGTAAGTTAATTTTGCATCCCACTGCTTTGCTGAAAGTGTTTAGCTGTTGTAGGAGTTTGATGGTGGAATTTTTAGGGTTATTTGTATAAGCAATCATATCATCTGCAGATAAAAATAATTTCATTGTGCCTGTTCACGAGTCCCAAAAGACCACTGTGGAGCTGATTCCAAAGCAATCTCACTAGGGTCTTCTTATTCAAGTTTGAGCTTGGGTTCACTGCTGAGTCTGAAGTAGCAGAATGGAAATGTGAAGCTCTGAGCCCAGTTTCAAGCAAGCATCTCTAGAGGTAAGCAAACAAGCAAGGGGGTTTCTAGCCTGGCACACGTCTGATTGGGAGGATAATATGGAATTTTGTTACCCTTTAAAATAATTGTCTGGTGCTAGGAGCTAAACCATAAACTTAACTTCTCCTTTCCACCTGTTTGGTGGTTCTTAGGAAGTGAAGTGCCAGGGGCAGCCTTGTAACCTGGAGGAGGTGCAGGCTTGTTAGGCAGTAAGCTGGAAACTGTAGCTAGATGCAGGCTTGGGGGAATAACCTGGAGGCTGGTGCTAGACTCAGGTTTGTTGGAGAGTAACCTGGAAATTGGTACTAGAGAGCTCAACCTTAGATCAGGTTCTCTAAGATGGATTCTGGACCCAAGACCTGGTCTCTCACTCTGACTTCTTCCTTTCCAGTGTGTATCCCTTTGATTTCTTTCAGTTGTAGAGAGAAGTGAGTTAGGAGGGGAAGATCTCTAAGATGGACCGGAGATGGGGGAAGGGAAGAAAGGGAGGTCTCATAAGGGGTATGTTGCAGAGCTAGGGAGGAGACTGGGAGATTGAATTTGGATCAACTGAAGATCTGCAGTTAGCCTTTTTCCCTGATCAGAATGCCAATGGCTTCATTTGTAATAGTAGAAGACCTGATCAATCTTGGATCAGTTATTTTACAGAGTTTGTGATGCTTGTATTCAACAATAATCAGAGATCAAAACATTTTACAGCTAAAAGTTGTTAGAAACAGTAATTTATAATATAGGGCATATTTAAACATACCCAATATATGAACATTCCAAAGTTTGCCTTTATTTTTAATTTCTGAGCTCCTCCCACCACATGCTTTACAGCTGAGGATGACTTTGGCTCTGACCTTCCTGGCTTCACATCCTGAGTGGAGTTGTCATTACAAAGCATACACAATTGCACTAACAAGAGGAAATGATCATAATTTCATTCTTCATAAAAGTCCTAATATGTACAAGCCAATATTGACTTTAATTTTTTACTTCAAGAATGTATGATTCCACCAAGTCTACTAGTGATCACACCCATATAAGTCAACTACATAAAATTTGTTTGTTTGTGTGTGTGTGTGTGTGTGTGTGTGTGTGTGTGTGTGAGTTTGCAGGGTTAAAATCCTTCTAGTGTTTGATTTTGAGAAATTTCTTTGCCTGCCAAACCCTACAAATATTTTGAAACTATGGCGCGTACATGCACACGCACACACACCAGCAGAATTTCTGTATCCAAACTGATTATACTTATTTCAAATGACATTGTATCATGTCTCTATTCCTACATAAGCATTTCCTTGGTCTCATTAGAACTTGCACTGTGAGGTAAACAATTGTTTATTTATTATACATGTTACTGCAGTTATAATGGTATAATCATTTATTTTTGTAGTGGTCTCTACATATTATTTCTAAGAAGTGGGAACTTTTCAGAATTGAGAGAATTCTTATTTTTTGGTGTGAGCTACTGACAGATGGATTTCCATAGAAGTGACATTCTTTGACAGCCCAAATAGCTCTTTAAAAAAGTGTCACTTCCTCTTCATACTGGCCCACAATGCACATAGCAAATTTTTGTTTTTGTTTTGTCTTATATGATACACAGGATCACATATGTCAAATATTGTCTTTGTGACTATTTTACTTCTGATCATAAAATATAATTTCATGTCCTTCTTGGTCTTTAATACACTGTTTTTTGTCTGTGGTGGTCTATACTCATTTTTTCCTTTAATATTTTTGTTACTGTTTTTTTTTTCAGAAAATCTTATTCGTGAAAGCATTGTCTAGCTCCTAGAATTTTTACACTTCACAAAGAACAGAAAATATTAAGTATATCTCTACTCTGTAAAGGAAAGAAGCACAAAAACAGCTTACAAAAATCCACCAACTATTTTAAGACAGGGACAAGAACTTGTGGTTATTTCTAACAAGCTTATTTCTAGTTGGACTCTAGGGATGAATAAAAAGTTTTCTGAGAAATCTCTGCAAATCCACATTTATAGCATCTACTTGACATGGAGATTCTTGAATAAGAAAATATAAAAACTGGTCTAGAGCAGTGAATTGCTCAGTTACACTGAGGATGTTGTTAATAGTTCACCATATGTTGACTTATAAGCTTGTTTGTGTCAGGGTCTTTCTATCAGAATCAGACAGATGACAGCCCATAGGTTACATGGTCCTGTTCTCACCTGGCCTTTAGGATAGAGTTGTGCAGCCCAGGCTTGTGGGAGCTTGAATTGAGATGTTACAGCTTCAGCCTGGGCTTTGGCCTTAATTTGACACATGGTCTTGACTTTCATTAGCATGAAACCCTTAGAAATGTGGATAATGTAGACAAGTTGATGGAGTTGTATCTACACTCTGGGTTCTTGGGCTTTGGTTCTTTGGGCATTATATTGATGGCTTTCACCTTCTTCCCAGCCTTCTGACTGTGCATCTGTGTTCTTCAGGAAGTGAAGGGCTACCCCCACTTATGTCCTTGAAATCAGTTTTATGATCTGGATTTCTTGATACTATTTTTTATGACCATTTTAGGACTGAGTATATATGTTGTTCTTGGACTTAGTTTTCTCTGTGCAGTGACCCAGATCTCCTGGGACTAAGGAGAAAAAAAATTCTTGTATTAAAATTTAAAATAAAATCCAGTTACATATCTAACTATATTTAATAGAAGTAGCTCATAAATATTCCAAATAAGGAGGGAAGACATTTTATTAGGTAAAATGAGCAAAGGTAGCAATATTAACACCAAACCAATTTCAATATGTAGGTAATTCAGTGGAAGTAGAACAAAATCAGATCGGTTTGCATCAATTGAACCAATTATTTATACCAAATGTTCGTGTGTGTGTGTGTGTGTGTGTGTGTGTGTGTGTGTGTGTGTGAATGTGTGTGTTTGCCTGTATGAGTTTATGTCCACTACATGTATGCTGGAACCCACAGAGGCAAGAGAAAGGCATTGTAGCCCCTTGGCTTATTGGCAGTTTTGGGCTGTCATATAGTGCTAGAAACTGAACTCAGTTCCTCCTTAAGAGCAACCAGTTCTCCTAAACATTGAGCCATCCCTTTGGCCCATGGAAAGGAATTTTATTTGGATATTGCTTTGCTCCTCAAATGCTGCAGTCACTTTAAAAGCTCTTATTCTCCCTACTGCCTAGTCATGCAAAAGACCAAAGTTTTTGTCAAAGTCGAAGGCATATTTACTCCATAAGCAGTTATTAAATGTCTACTTAGTTAAACAGCATAAGTGTAAAAATACAGACACATTTCACCCCTTCCCACTGACTTGATCCTTACCCACCTGTGAGAATGAGAAGACAGAGAAAACATGCTTTATTTATTCACAACTCTTTTTTCCCATTTTTTCTCCTCTGGTTTTAGCTGACTAAATTGTTCTAGATTCTTGTGGGGATTTTATTGTTATATTTGCTATTTTAATACTTTAAAATATTATAGTTTATGTTTTCTAGGTGCTGTTGTTAAACTTGCCAAATTTCTTTCAAAGAAGAAAGCTTGATAATAAATATTTTCTCGTATCTCACTCACACAAGCCCTCACAGGAAGCATGAAGTAAGTTTGACAAGTACTTTCCTACTTTTTATGAAGAAGCAAGAGAAATAGACACTATTTTTTGATTTCTATGCTAATAAGTCCTGGCTGTTTTAATTATCATGATTTTTCTTATTTCAAAGTTAATCCTAAAATGTAGTGACAAACAAAACAGCAGATAAAACTGTGGAAAGTCTTGATTTAAGACTCCTTTATATCATGGAAAATAACAAAATACCACATTCTTCAATTCTTCTTCCTTCCTAACATTTGGAAATCGTTATCAGAATGTGATATGGTAGTGAAAATAAATGGGATGATTGGTCAAGGACTTTAGTTTAGGAGAGGGATGTCAGGTCAATCTAAGAGAAGAGCGAAGGAGGGAAAAATAACTTGAGAAGTGTTAAAAAGTCCTAAGGAATCTTTTTTTTTAATTTACCTAAGATTACATATCACATGTAAATGTATAAATATCCACATACAGTTTAAATGCCATTGTGCTACTTGGACTAACAATACCTCCCTTTAACCTAAGAGCCACAGACTATCAAACAAAACACTTAGGATTAGGTGTGATTAACTCCCTTTTGAGTTGTTCATGGAAGTCTAAGGGACTTCCCAAAACAATATAGACTATTGATGTTGCCCTTGATTGAATCCCAGAGATTGAAAGTAAGTCCCTGTTGCTGAAGATACCATAAACTTTGGACACAGGGGACTGGATCTATATATAACCTGAAAAATGTCATCCTGAGGCCTTACTTACATAGTACCAGATGATGGCATGCAAGCTTCCAAGAGAGGGAAGCCAGTAATAGTGCTACCCACCTTTGTGACATCTATGATCCACAACAATGACCGGCATTGCAAGATGCCCCTGAGAGAGAAATAGTGACCCTCAGATATTGGTGATAACTAAGAGCTGTGTAATTGGACTCAAGGCCTGTTCAATAGTCGGAAAATTGTGCCTGATTACAAACATAGCCAAATTTCCATAGCTAGTGATGTCATGGATCTTAGAGATAAATTTCTTCCACTACCTTATTAAACCACCCACCACTGGGCTGGGGAGATGGTTGAGCAGTTAAGAGCACTGGCTGCTCTTCTAGGGGTCCTGATTTCAGTTCCCAGCAAGCACATGGTGGCTCATAACCATCTATAATGAGGTCTGGTGTCCTCTTTTGGTGTGCAGGCATACATGGAGGCAGAATATGTGTATACATAATAAATAAACCTTTTAGAAAAACACTCACCATCATCAAAGAAATTTCACTCTGCAACAAATGGAGACCATTAGAGAAAATGATAACCAGTCAAAATGCAGAAAACAACTGACTAAGGGGTTCCCAATCCCAGTTGATACATTTGTCATACAATCATTGCGTCTAAGGCTTAGGGAACACCACAGCAGAGGGATGGAAAGACTGTAAGAGCCAGAATCCCAGAAATCTGTTATGAGATTGTGTCTCCTAGAAATGACAAGGAAGAATCAATCATGACACCTCAATATTATGCCTGCCTAAGCAAGAACTGAGCAAGTAAAACATCAAGAGACATGCTATTGTTAAATGGAAAAATCTCACTGGCTACATCCCTAGACAATAAACTCCTGGCAACTAAGAGCTCCTGAAATTGGAAGAAATAGTTGTCCCCAAGCATGAGAACCTTAAGTGGTTATCCAATTCTAAATAGGCAGCCCTGAAATCATATAATACAAATAATACTAAACTGATTGAACAGGTTATATTTATATATTTATGCATTTACATATATAGATATATATGTACATATATAGGTATATATGTAACACAGAAAAAGAGACCATGAATTTGAGAGGTAGCAAGGAGCAGGGAAAATAGGCAAGAAGTAAATACATTCTGTAAATACATTCTTATATCAAATAATATTTAAATGATCATAGGCTCTTTTAATTCAAATCAGAGTATCAGCTCTGCTGAGAAATAAAAAACTATGAGCCAGGTAAATAGAAAGATTCAGAGTCATTAATAGATTGAATTCTGATTTTCAAATTTTGATTTTCAAATTAGAAGGATACATTTTATTTAATCGCGGGAGATATGACCTTGTAATGTCTTCTTTCTGGAAGTCAGGATGGCTTCCAACCCTGTATTTTAAATTACAAAGAACACAATTATTTCCTTAATAAAAGTATTTGTAAAATTAAAGGGATATGCTTATAATCCATTAAGAAAATTTATAAATAGTAAAAATGCAAATATTTCAATTCATCATTAGAAAATTGTGTTGAAGCCCTAAGAAATTCAGAGGTTATATTATTACTTAAAATATCACAGATAATAGAAAGAGAGAAAAGAAATTAAATCTTCATAACAACAACAACAACAAAAACAACTACAGGTCAAATACAGTATCATTTAAAACCCGTAACACATTAGCAAACACAGCTCACCTGCCTATCCTCCTATTGTGGAAGAGAATTAATTTTAGGAACAAAGGGCTTAATTTTAACAATTCTGTTAGCATCTTTTCCTTAATAATAGTCAGAAGAAAAGACTTTACTCATTTTCCTTCAGGTCAAAAAGGCATTTGATACATCTGCCAATAATTACTGCTTCTGTCTTATTGTGACAGTAGGATAATTGTCAAATCCCACAAGAGTAGTCTGAGCAGGATTCATTGTGGTGATAGAGCTGATGTGAAGGTCTTACCTACCAGCCCAATCCCAAAACCATCTCTTAAATAGTGTATTAGATTCCTAATGTCTTAGTGTTCTAATACTGAGAAGATATATACCATAACCATTGCAACTCTTATAAAAAAAAAAAAAAGCACTTAACTGCAGCTTGCTTACAGTTTCAGAGGATTAGTCTACTGTCATGTCAAGGAGCATGCTGGCATGCAGGCTCTCACAGTGCTGGAAAAGTACCTTGAGAGTTTTACATCTGGCTTCACAGAAATCAGGAAAAGAATGACAATGGGCCTGAATTGAACTTTTGAAACCCCAAAGCCCAAGTACAGTGACAAACTTCCTCCAACAAGGCCACACCTATTCCAACAAGGCCACACCTCCGAATCCCTCTTAAGTAGCACCACTCCATAATGATCAAGCATTCAAATTATGAGCCAATGGGAGTTGTTTCTATTCTAACTGACGTATCTACTGTGCTTATGTCAGTTAAGAAAAAGTGGGAGTTCATGAAAACTTGAGATCTCTCAATAAAATGTTGTCTCCATTGGAGCCTTACATGGTAAATATTATCATTTGAATAGACAGAAACAGTCTGTGCCAACAACTTACCTATTGAATCTAAAAAAACAAAAAGCTCTTGTTAAGATATAAATGAGCAAAACTGAATAGAAAATATTACTGGTTCAAGAAGCATTTGAAGAAAAGCAAGCAACAGTTAACCATCATTTTTAAAACAAATCTTTTAAACAAATCCTGTTTTAATTAGAATTGTTAATGTCTTCTCCAGGATTTCTAGTACCTATTTTTGATTTTGCTCTTTGGACATCCATCCTAATGTCCTCTCTTCTTTCAAAGTTGCCTCATTCAGGCACTATCCCATGCTCCAATTACTTTCATGCTTCCTTTTCAAAGCTTAAGCTTTCATTTATTATTCCCAACATTTTCAGCTGTGACAAATTTTAAAATTAAAATTCACATTTGTTTCACACCCCCTGGAGTTTTAAACGTAAGAGCCACACTCCTCCCTCTTAAGAAACATTGCAGAATGCAGAAGGTAGAGAGGAAGTTTGGAACAGGAAAAGAAAATGTCATGGTTTACACACCCTACCTTTTTATTAATTAGTTTTGTTCTTAAATAAGTTTTTTTTTAATTTTATTCTTGTCTACGTGTTTGTGTGAATGAGTGCAGTGTGTGTAGGGGTGCCAGTGGAGGGAATTGGATTCCATGGAGCTAAAGTTATAGGCACTTGTTAGCCAACTGATGTGGGTGCCAAGGATTGAATTCTAGTCCTATGGAGAAGCAATTACTCTTAACCTTCGACTTATCTCTTGATATATATTGACAATTTCATAGATACATGTGAACATTTTCATATGACTGATAATGTATTCAGATTATCCCATTTGTCACACCCTTTCTCATTTTTATTCCATTCCTACCAATCCTCCTTCCTTCCTATCCTTTAGAGTCCCTTCTCAGATCTAAGATTTTGAGGTTATTTTTGTAATTCACTTAGTCTAACAAGGACCATTTTTTGTGATCATTAGATTGGAACAATCTATTGGAACATGGTAGGCACACAACTGAAAACAATGTCCTCTTGTATCCCTGAATATATCATTAGCAAGTAGTTGAGAAGGAAGGCATAGAGCCCATGGAGTCCCTCCTTCATCAACGCATTGACTACTGATGGGGTTGTTCTTATATAGACCCCGCACAGGCATAGGCAGCTGTTGTGAATCTGTGGTGGTGAGGCCTACTATTTTGCCCAGAGTATGACACTTCTCAGTTCTTCTTCCTGTGTCCAGATTTTTATATTCTTTTTGCCTTTTCTTTTACAACATACTCTGAGCCTTAGGGAGGCTGGGATAAATGTCTTATTTAGGGTTGACTACTTATTCACAGATTCTCAGGACCATGAGTCCCTGCACTCACTATTTCACTGGAAAGATAGGCTTCTCTGTCTACATCTTATAATATTGTTGGCCCTTTGATATAAACATAAATATTTAGACCGCAGTTTGGTACTTTGTCAATTTAGTTGACAACTATATACAGTTCCTCCTAAAGATGCATGACCTCTCCTTACAAAAGTTTTTGATCAGGTTTACACTAGCAGGCATGGATTACTTCCTTTAGATAAGACTCCAAATCTAATCACAGAGAATCTGGTAGCCCTTATAACAGTAGCACCACTATTGCACAAAGGAGCACATCATTCCTAGAAGGCTGGAACCATAGTTTGTAAGAGTCAACGTTGGTTCAGTATACCCTTATTTTAGTTACTGTAGTTCTCTCACTAGAAAGGAAATTGCAATATATCACTCATCTGTTCATTACATACTATATGAAAAGAGCACAGTTAAGATCAATAAATCTTATCCGGGTAATTTACCCCAGCTAAAAGCTACTGATACTTGATACTTTCTCCTGAGAGACACAAAACTAAAAAAAAAATATTTTCATTTCCAAATTGAGAAGTTATTCTTGTTACTTCATATTTATTTTTTTGTTTTTCTCTGTAGATGGATAAATAGCCATGTTTATGTTGGGACTGGTTATTCTAACTTGTTTCTAGGATCAGTTGTAGGATATCAGCTCTGATAGATGATTCCTTTCTTAACTACAGAAGCCCCCCAAAGTGAAGTATTACACAATAATTCCATGAATTAAATATAGTTAATTTTCTAAAAGATAAGCACATTCTTGTGGGAAAACTCTGATGATTAAGGTTGAAGTCCACCATTGTCCAGATAGCCTGCTGGGGCTCAGCTCCATGTGGAGAACTCCCTTCATTGGCAGGGCTTCTCCTTCTCTGACCTTGTCTTGGGGGTTCAAAAACCCCCACACCTCTACCTACAGAATGTCACATAGCCTTGCTCAAGGTTACAGGTTCTATTTCTTCTCTCCTGATAAGAACTCATTTGGCTAGATTCCTGAAATGCTTCCCCTTACTAATGAGGCATTTCAGCATCCTAAACCTTCAGCCAATGGACTTTTCCCATCCTGAATGTTTCTACCTCCATCCCCTGAAATTACATAAGCCTCAAATCATCCCAAGTAAAGTTGATGTGCCTCCCTGAAACTGGTGATATACACTCACAGGACTTCTAACCCTTCCACCCCTGTCTGTAGTCTTTGCTCCCTTTGCTGGACAGATATTGGCCAATAATCCACAAGGGCAGAGAGAGTCACACATTCTAATACATAGATGTAATTTCATGGCTTTAAAATAGAAGAGAGAATAGTGTAGAAGAATAAGGAGGAGGAAAGGAAGAGGAGAGGAAGAACAGGAGAAAGGAAGAAAGATGTGTATCTGACCTTTTCTACTTTGTGGGTTCTTCATTCTTCCGCCCTTCTCCACTCCTTAGAATATAGGAAAAAGAAAAAGAAAGATATTTTCCTCTGAGATCCAAGCAGGGGATATCCCAGCTGAAGCATCTGTAATACATTTTTTTTTGCAGGGGTCTTGTAAAGAAATATCCATTCCTTCTTTTTCTGCAGTTTCCTCTATGGCATTTGAAATCAAATTTCCCATTCTGCCTAGTTTCACATCTGGGTACCACTTGTAGCCAGGCTTTGGCTACTTTGTGGGTTTTTCTTTCTTCTACCCTTATCCAACTCTTTTCTTCCACCCTTTCAACCCCTAACACTAGATAGGACCGAGAAAATATAGAAGGGAAAGATTATCATTAGACTGCTTCCTGCTTCAAGTTCCTTGGGGCAAGTTTTATCTTTACTGTCACATCATCTAATTTATTCTTCTTGTTGTTTCTTCTTTGTAAATGACTACTTAACAAACTGTGACCAACAGCAACCAACAACCAACCAACCAACAACCCACTACCTCTCAGGATCCTAGTATTTAAATACCCTCTGAAAAGTCCCCTGAATTCCAAATGTCATACAATCACAGAAATTATCTGCAGCTGACAAAACCACACCCCTGCTAGAGAACAAGGCAAACCATAGTCAACTACTGTGAACAATCTGAAGCAGCCCCATATGCTCCACCTGGGATTAAAATAAAAACATAAAGATGCATGATCTCAGCCTACTACTCTAGCACTATGCCTGCTTGCCTGCTGCCATGCCTCCCCCATGAAAGCCACAGAATCTAACTTTCTAGAACTATAAGCCCCAAATAAATGTTTTCTTTTATAAATTGTTTTGATTATGGTATCATCTCACAGCAATAAAAAGGTAAGACAAAGATCATCATTTTTCTGGGGTAGATCCACGTGACATGGCTTGAACATCAATCAGCCAATGGGTTTGCTACCTAAGCTTGGAAATCCACAAGTTAAGAAAAAAAAGAGATCAAAGCAATGCAATACATGAGTCAGAGTATTTTGCTTTTCTCCATCACTAATGGTTTAAATTCTTCCAGGAAAACATTTGTTTGTCATGTGTTATTTTCAAAATTAAGTATTCAAAGAATTTATTATGTGAGAGTTGCATCAAAAATATAATAGGGACACACAATTCAAACCTAGTCAAAAGCTGACTGACTAAATTAATGATAGTTTAATGAAATAAAAATCAGGATGGTGACTTTGGGAAGAGGTGAAAGAGGTGTGATAATGAGGAGTAGACCAAGTCTCATCAATTAAAATCCTTCTAATATCCTTGAATAAACATATATGAATACATCTTTTGATAGAAATAGATGCTAGGAAAAAAATAGGAAACTGATTCTCTCAGAGAGAGAAATGAAAAGATGTTTCTATCTTACAATCATATCTAAATGTTTACCACACACATAACAACATGCAGCCTTACACTGGACATCTATATCATTCACTCTAAGACTCAGGGACTATTACAACAGAATGGGCAGAAAGAATGTAAGAATTATAAGAAGGATAGAGTGTTATAGAGGACTGTCTTCTAAGTACACCATGCCTGTTATACACTTGAACTCTCAGCAGCTGGGTTTATTGAGATTGGATCCATCAGAACAGAGGGGGAAAGAATTTCATAAAGTCTAACCTGTCTGTAAGAATATGTAGAAAGTCAATGGGTTCTTGTGGAAAGAGAGACATTTTCTTTAGTAGTATAGCCATTGAAAAGGTGCTCATGGTTCTATAATTAACCCAAGTTGGACTCAGTGTGATACAAAAAAAATGATAGTGATAATAGGAAGAAGAAGAGGAGGAAGAGAAAGGAATAAAGAAAGAAAGAAAGAAAGAAAGAAAGAAAGAAAGAAAGAAAGAAAGAAAGAAAGAAAGAAAGAGAGAAAGAGAGAAAGGAAGAAAAAGAGAGAGAGGCAATCAAAGGGGAAATAGTTGGAAAGAAAAAAGGGATTAACAGGGCTTAAACAAGATAAAAGAGGGTAATTGTAAGTAAACACAGTCAATCTATTACTAACATCTATGAAAATATCTAAACCCATTATTATATTTAATTGATATGTGTGAGTAAAAACAATTTAACAAAAAATCGTAAAGATATGTAACAAACCTTCACAAAGAAACTCATAGTCACTGGATATGGTAGTATAGACTGCTCAGGCAAGACACTAAGGTAGGAGTATTGTGAATTCAAGGCTTGCCTTGAATGTTTATTGAGTTCACTGACACCCTTGGCAACATAATGTGATTTGGTTTCAAAATAAAAAGTACAAAAAGGGCTGGAGAGATAAGAGGCACAGCACTTGCCTAGGATGCACGAGGCCTCAATAGTTTACTAGGGATTCAGAATACAAAGAACTGAAAACATTTAATAGCAGGATAGCTTAACAGATGGTAAGCAAAGGGATAAACAAGATGGTCAGAAAAACATTTACTACCAAGCCGTAATTTTCTTTTTTTTTTAATTCATTGTTTTTAATTGCTGAGTAGTATTCCATTGTATAAATATACATAGAAAATATCTCTGATAAAATTGAAGAAATATATAGAAAAACACATTAAGATTGACTATTTCATGGAAAAATTATACAGATAAAGTGGTAGGCATACAAATATTCCTGTTGATTGAAAGTGGAATTATAAACATTTTCTGATAAAATTGAAAATCTACGAGGAAATATTTCTGATAAAATTCAAGAAATATATAGAAAAACACGTTAAAACTGACTATTTCATGAAAAATTATACAGATAAGATATTATATAGATAAAAATATTCCTAAATTGATTGAAAGTAGAAGTAAAAACATTTTCTGATAAAATTAAAGATTTACATGAAAAATATCTCTGATAAATTAAAGAAATTTATACAGATAAATTGGTAGGAATTAAAATATTCCTAAGTTGATTGAAAGTAGAATTATGAACATTTTCTGATAAAATTGAAGATTTACATGGAAAATATTTCTGATAAAATTGGAAAAAATATATGGAAAAACGTTAAAATTGAAGATTATCATGGAAAATTATACAAATAAAATGGTAGTCATAAAAATATTTCTAAGTTGATTGAAAGTGAAATTATAGACATTTTCTGATAAAATTGAAGATTTACATGGAAAATATCTCTGATAAAAATTGAAGAAATATATAAAAAACATGTTAAGATTAACTATTTCATGGAAAAATTATACAGATAAAATGTTAGGCATAAAATATTCCTATGTTTTTTGAAAGTGGAATTATAAACACTTTCTGATAAAATTGAAGGCCTACAAGGAAAATATTCCTGAAAAAATTCAAGAAACCTATAGAGAAACATGTTAAAAACTGACTATTATATGGAAAATTATACCGATAAAATGGAAAGTATAAAAACGTTCCTAAGTTGATTGAAAGTAAAATTATAGACATTTTCTGATATCTACACTATAAGTATGTGATACAGCAGGTTAAAGGATTTCAAAGTACTTCCTGAATATACTATAAAAGGCTTTCTTGCGATGACACTTGAGCCTAGTGAGGGTGGTGAGAGCTGAGCAGGACATGATGGCTCATGAGAAGAAGTCAGGTGGGCATGACAGTCCAAACAGTGGAAACCAATGCCAGGAACATGAAATGCTCTGTATTGTTTGGGTGGCTAATCTAGGTTCCCAACGTGACTACATCTGGAATCCACCAAAAACCAAATAGCTGGACACACCTGTAAGAATTTTTTCTTGTCATTTGAAGTGGAAACACCAACCTTAAATCTGGATTATTTGAGGTTACAGGACCAACCCTAAATCTGAGCCACACCCTCTGGTGAAAGACTAGTGGAAGAAGGACTCAGTTTGTTTTCAGCTTGGAAAAACCTTTATGGCTTTACTTCAAGCATACATTGACTCCCCCACTCTATGTTGTAACTTAGTTCAGAGAGATATTGATGATCTGTCTCTTCCACAAGGCATAACACTGATCCACTAGGTTGATGATATTATGCTGATTGGACTAAGTGAGCAGGAGATAAGAGTCACTTTAAATTTGTTAGTAATGAACATATTAATCTAATCAAAATTCAAGAGCTATCTACTTCAGCAAAGCTCACAAAATGGAGCATGCAGAGATATTCCTTCTAAGGCAAAGGATAAATTATTGTACTGTCCATCAAAACCTCACTACCAATATAGAAGCATAATACTTAGTATCTTAGTCAGGATTTCTATTCCTGCACAAACATCATGACCAAGAAGCAAGTTGGGGAGGAAAAGGTTTATTCAGCTTACACTTCCACATTGCTGTTCATCACCAAAGGATGTCAGGACTGGAACTCAGGCAGGTTAGGAAGCAGGAGCTGATGCAGAGGCCATGGAAAGGAGGGATGTTACTTACTGACTTGCTTCCCCTAGCTTGCTCAGGACCCAAGACCACCAGCCCATGAATGGCACCACCCACAATGGGACTTCCCCTCCTTGATCACTAATTGATAACATGCCTTAAGGCTGGATCTCATGGAGGAATTTCCTCAAGGAAGCTCCTTTCTCTGGCTTAACTTCAATTTGTGTCAAGTTAACACACAAAACCAACCAGCACACTTATTGAACCTATTGAATTCTGGAGACAGCACAATCCTTACATGGGTGTTCTGGCCTATATACCAAGTGACTCAGAAAACTACTAACTTTGGCTGCTCCTGGGAACAGAAGAAGGCTTTTCTACATATCCAGGATGCTGTGCAGGCTGCTCTACCCCCTTGGACAATATAATCCAGGAAACCCAATGGTAGTTGGGTTGCCAACTGCAAATAGCAATGCTGTTCAGAACCTTTGGCAGGTTCTTATTGGTGAATAAGAGAAGAGACCTTTAGAATTTTGGAGCAAGATTCTACCATCATCTGCCAATATTATTATTCCTCCGAAAGACAGCTCTTGGCCCATTATTGATCATTAGTGGAACCTGACTATTGACAATGGACCACAAAATTATTATCTAACCTCAGCTGTCTTCATGAGCTGGGTATTAGATGACCCAGCAAGTCAAAAAGTAGGAACTACAGAGCAGTGATTCATTATCAGATGGATGTGGAATATATCTGATTGAGCACAAAAAGGCCCTGAGGGCATAAGCAAGTTACATGACGTTGCTCAAATGCCTGCCAGTTTCTACTCTCATTAAAATGCATTCTCTTCCCAAGTATGCTTCCATACATGACCTCTTGGAGTATATTCAATAATTGTTTGACTGAAGATTAGAGAAGGATGTGGTTTACTGATAGTTCTGCACAGTATACAGGTACTTCCCAGAAATGAACATCTGCATTATTATAACCCCTGTCTGGGGCAACACTGAAAGACACAGGTGAAGAGAAATCTTTGCAATGGAGAGAACTTTGGATGGTACATGTCCACACATTCTTGTGGGAATTAAAAAATGGCCAGATGCATAACTATCCATGAATTCTTAGACTGGAGCTGATTGATTATGTGCATGGTCCAGGACTTTGAAAAAACCTGATTAGAAAATTGATGAGAAAGACAACTAAGGAGGAAGTACATTTTGATTGTTCTATAGTGTTAGGTATAATTATGACCTGGGACTTGCTTTAAATTGGAAAATAAAGCATGGCATAATGAGATATGATTGTCCATTAGATTGTCAAAGGGTGGACTTGTAATGGCTGTCAACCTGGTGATATCTGAAATCAACTCAAAACCAAGTAGCTGGTCACACCTGTAAGGGAATTTCCTTGATTGGATCTTTTGAGATGGGAAGACCAACCATAAGCTCTAATCCTGTAATATTGGAAGAATCACCCTAAATTTGTATCATTTGAAGTCAGAAGACTCATTATGAATCTGGGCCACACATTCTGGGGGCAGCCAGTAGAGAAGGACATGGAAAAAGGAAGCTTGCCTTTTGTCTACTTTGCCTCGCTCTCAGTTGCAAGTTCATCTAGGTTGTGGCTGAGGCATTCCTTCATTGTTATTAGGACCTACTTCTTCAGGACTCTCATATATACTAAAAACTGGGATTGACATCCAGCCTCAAGAACGGAACAGCTATCAAATCCTTGGCCTTTCTGTTGAGAGACAACAATCTTCAGATTAGCTGGACCATAGCCTGTATGACAAATAAATCATTTCCTCCCCAAGTTGCTTTTGGTCATAGAGTTTTGGCACAGCATTGGTAACCCTACCTAAGATGGCTATCTTAACAAGAACAAGTGGGGTGATAATGTTACAAGGCACTACCAGCTATAGAATTTGAAACTCTATTTGAAGTGGTTAAACTTTTGCACTTATTTTGATAGCCAAGGAGCCAACAGAATTTAAATGAAGGAAGGATTCTATTAGCTATTTTTCTGGTTTCCATGACAAAAATAGCCTCCTAACAAGGGCAATTTAAGGAAGGCTTTACCTTTAGCTCGCAGTTTGAAGGTATACTCCATCATGGCAGGGAAAGCATGGCAATGAGAGTCCGAGGTGGCTGGCTATATTGCAAAGCAACCAGGAATCAGAGGAAATGGATGCTGATTCTCAGGGTGCTTTCTCTCCATCCCAGAGTATGATGCTTCCCATGTTTATGATGGGTTTCCTACCTCAACCTAATCTGTAAAAAAAAAAAAAAAAAAAAAGTTAAGTGTCCAGCATCTTGTCTCTTAGGCAATTCTAGGTCCTATCAAGTAGGCAATAATCAAGAACCACATTCTCCATCCCTCCTTCTCTGCATGCATCTTTACTTACTTCTTTTTCTGAGCCTCTGTGGCACGTATAAAGTAACCTGGACTCAAAACACTGTTGGAAGAAAATCCAGGAAAGACAGAGTTGCTGAGAGTTAAAGGAATAATAACAACAAGCAACCTAGGAAAAAAGGTAATGGTTGTAGAAACAAGGAACCGAAGACACACTTCCAAAGCGTTTATTATAATTCAGTTAGTAAACAAGTTATTTTCATAGAGAGAGTAGGATGCCAAGAGGGTAAAGATGAGAGCCATGAAGAGGGGAAAGGCTTCCAGCTTGAGTCTAATGTGAAGTCACTGACTTTGTCAATTCAGGAGAAATGCACCTTTGGGAGTTAGAAAAAGATGAACCTTGAGAATATCAGTTCCTGGTAACTTCAGAGATATGTGAAAAAAGAAAAGAGATCACTTCAAATGATGGGTCTACTGTATAGAATTAGATATTAATGAGTCCTGCAGCAGGTTTTCAACCTGCTTCAATGGTCTATGTTCCCTTAAGACAAACACATAACCTTTATATTTTAATATGCCTTAAACAGCACAATAACTGGAGCATCGCTTAACATCTATGTGGTTAATACCGAGTTATTACTAATTCTGTGTTCTCTCTTGGCTGCCCTGGACCAAGTTGGGCACCCTCTGGGCAGCATTCTCCCTCACATTCACATGGTAGCCATTCCTCTCTGTCCTGTACTCTTCTCAGGCATGGTGGCTCTCCTCTCCTCCACACTCTTCTTGCCATGATGTACGTCGCTCCTTCTCCTCCAAGTACCAAGCCCAAGAATCCTAAAATTCTGCCCCTGTCTGCACTTTCCAGCTATTGGCTGCTCCCCAACTATTGGCTGGTGGCATCTTTATTTACCAATCAGAATCAATTGGGGACAGGTTCCCAGAAGCTACATGCAGACACTCTCCTATAAAGAGTTTTTTGGGGGGAACATAATTAACATTTGTAATACAAGTAGTTACATACCAGTACTCCATACACTGCATGGAGAAGGTGCTTTTTGCTCATATAAAGAACATAGTGAGTCCAGAGGTGGAGAGTAATAAATTTAAAATTTGTGTCTAAGGCATTCTTTCTCTGATAAGAAGATGTATTATCACTAGCTGGACTGAGGGTGAGGTAGGCTGATGTTAAGAAAAGTGAGTAAGAATTGGGGAGGCCAATTGAATATCATCAGAATGAGAAGGAAAATTTGTCAAGTATGAGTGAATGGTTCGTCATGGAGCCAAAGTCAAGATGGGGTTAAAATTCAAACTATATAATGCTCTGCATTCTAAAAACAAAACAAAAAATAAACAACAATAGAAAAAAAACAGAAAGATTACTGTGAAAAGAGAAATTTAGTTCCTAGACTAAAATCCAGAGTTTGTAA
This sequence comes from Tokudaia tokunoshimensis, assembly GCA_036184795.1. Taxonomy (NCBI): domain Eukaryota; kingdom Metazoa; phylum Chordata; class Mammalia; order Rodentia; family Muridae; genus Tokudaia; species Tokudaia tokunoshimensis. The sequence continues at coordinate 22,975,075 of BTHU01000007.1, read as the reverse complement.
AATTTGGCACAAATAAATAATATATTAATATATATGGGACACAGAAATGTGTTGAATTTGGTCACACACTTCAATATGAAAAATAGCTGAGGAACAAACAGAATAAATAAATGTTAGCAGCCATTAAAATATCATTAATAAGAGGTAGAAAACTATGATACCAGGTCACTTTGTACTATTTCAGTCACACACAAAAATGAAAATCACATTACAGCTTAAAGACACAAGTAGCTAATGGGCTAATTTATCCTTTACTGTCAAAACTACCCTGGTCCTTGTAATTGTAGTAAAAGCCTTACAGGGCTGCTTTGTTTGCAGTTATTCTCTAAATAAAAACACATTTATACTTTGAGTTTTGTTTAAAGATACAAAAACGTTGATTTATTGCTCTTGGTCCTTGAGTCATATCCTGAGTGTCAGATAACGTGAGGCATGGAGACTGATCTTTGACCTCTTTGTTGACCTGGTTCCAGTGAATATTAAGTGCAGATGGAGAATCTGTAATGAATAGAGGAACACACAGGCAGCTGCTTTGTTCCTTTGCCCCTTGACTTTTTAAGCTGAGAAAAAGTGCCAGAAGATACATAGCAGAGCACAAATGTGCTGATTAATACTCCCGGGCTTGTTGTTGACAACTTGGAATCTTAGCTGAATCACACAGAAATGAATTGCTTGTGATGCTAAGACAAAATATTCACGTTCATATTCATATCTGTGGATGCCATTGTTTTATGAAAAATTATACTAGTTTTGCTTTTGAAAGAGAGTTAGATTCTATCAACAGACTTTTTAAGTACTTATCTCTATCTCTATATCTCTATTCCTCTACCTATCCATATATGTACCTACCTACCTACTTATTATCTATCTATCTATCTATCTATCTATCTATCTATCTATCTATCTATCTATCTATCTATCTTCCTTCTGTCTACACTCTGGGAAATGATTAGATGTGCATGAAAATCTCCCATTGTGGTAGAAAGAAAAAGATTGCAGCATTACTTTGCTTGGTAATGCCTGTTATATTCAGTGGGTGGGATGTTTGTCTTTCTGTTTATTCTGACTACAGAGGTTGGCTACTCTTGTGAAACAGTTCAGGTTTAATACATTCGTTCTGGAATAAGCATCACTAAATTTGGAAGGGGGTAGCTTGAAACAAGTATAAGTTGTCAAAGAAAGGCTTAAAATAAAAAGAATAACAATGTTCGGTACATGGAGTCAAGAAAAATAAAAGTATGAAGTCATTACTATGTATTACTAAGCTGCTAATGTAATTTTAATTTAATGAAATAGTCATGGACTAGATGAGTTCCTGTTAGGTACTGTAAGAGCATAGAAAAACAAAAACAAAACTAAATAAGGTCAATTCCTAAAAGATACTCAGGTGAACCTGAAGGAGAATTCCTAAAAATAAACATTTGGAAGAAAACTGGATAGTCATAAAATGGTTATGATTAAGTTGTTAAGAAGATTCTGGATAGCTATAAGTCTATATTTTCAAACATATCGATATGTTCATGGTACAGAATTCTGCAACAAAAGCATCTTACGAAGTGGTATTGTAATATTAAGTAGTTTAATCATTTAGAAAGAAGGAAGAAAGTTTCTTAAACTTTTGGAAAGACGTGCATCAAAATGCTAGTTTTGGATAATAGGATTAGCAATCAAATTTTTGAAAATTAGTTGTTAACACCCATTTTTACAGACATAGCTTATCATGTATTCAGAGGAGAGAAACCCATAGGAAATTCCCCCCTTTAAATGTGTTTTATTGAAAACATGTTCTTTTCAATGACCTATTCTTTGCTTTAAACCTGTCTTAGTCAGGGTTTCTATTCCTTCACAAAACATCATGACCAAGAAGCAAGTTGGAGAGGAAAGGGTTTATTCAGCTAACACTTCCACAATGCTGTTCATCTCCAAAGGAAGTCAGGACTGAAACACAAGCAGGTCAGGAAGAAGGAGTTGATGTAGAAGCCATGGAGAAATGTTACTGGCTTTCTTTCCCTGGCTTGCTCAGCTTGCTCTCTTATAGAACTCAAGACTACCAGACCTGAGATGGTACCACCTACAAGGGGCTCTTCCCCTTTGATCACTAGTTGAGAAAATGCCACACAGCTGGATCTCATGGAGGCATTTCCTCACCTAAAGCTCCTTTCTCTGTGATAACTCCAGCTTGTGTCAAGTTGACAAAAAGCCAGTCAGTACAATTGATCCCTTGTCAACTTGACACACAAACACATCACTATTAAGCCTCAACCCTTACTTTCTTATTCATCCCCAAGATCTAAATAACTTTAAAAGTCCTACAGTCTTGCAAGTTCTTAAAATTTCAATCCCTTAAAAGTCTCTTAACTGTGGGCTCCACTAAAATACTTTCTTCCTTCAAGAGGGAAAAATATCAGGGCACAGTCACAATCAAAAGCAAAATCAAACTACAACTATCCAATGTCTGGGATCCACTCATGATCTTCTGGATTCCTCCAAGGATTTGGGTCACTTCTCCAGCTCTGACCTTTATAGTACACACTGTGCCTTCTAGACTCCAGCTGCCTGTACTCCACTCCTACTGCTGTTCTTGGTGGTCATCTCATGACACTGACATCTCCAAAACTCTACTGTCTTCTGTTGCAACTAGACTTCACCAACAGCCTCTCACAGACTCTCTTCATGGTGCCAAAACTCAACTTCTTTGCATGACCCCTTCAGTCCTGGGACATCAATTATAACTGAGGCTGTACTTTCACCAATGGCCTTCCATGGCCTCCCACAGTTCTCATAGCTTCAGCTGCTCTTCATGAGCCCTTCATGCCTTCAAAACCAGTACCACCTGGGTGACTCTTACACAGTACCAAGTCTAGCTGCAATGCAAGGTACAATCTTGGCTCTCTCTGGAACACAGCTTTCAGAAAGCACTTCCCAAAAGATTTCTCCTCAGTGATGCTGGTCTCTTCTTAATTACTGCTAATTTCTTAGCTCCAGCTAACCAGCATCAATAGTATTAAATAACACAAAGGTTTGCTTTAGTAGATCTGATATCTTGTTAATCACAGTTGATTCTTCAGCCCCAGCTAACCAAAACCACAGAATCTACACAATTAAAACATGGCCCTGATAAGAGTCTTTAATCTTCCCTCTGAAATTTCATAAGCCATGCCAAAATTATCTTCCAAGCTCCTATGCAACATCCCACAGGGCTCTTAACACCAAATGGATCTTCTAGCCCAAATTCCAAAGTCTTTCCATAGTCCTCCCTAAAACATGGTCAGGTTGTCACAGGAATACTCCACAATGCTGGTATCAATTTGTCTTAGTCAGGGTTTCTATTCCTGCACAAAACATCATGACCAAGAAGCAAGTTGGAGAGAAAAGGGTTTCTTCAACTTATACTTTCACATTGCTATTCATCACCAAAGGAAGTCAGGACTGGAACTCAAGCAGGTCAGGAAGCAGGAGCTGATGCAGAGGCCATGGAGGGGTGTTACTTACTGGCTTGCTTCCCCTGGATGCTCAGTTTGCTTTCTTATATCACCCAAAACTACCAGCCCAGAGATGGTACTACACACAAGGGACCATCCCATACCCTTCCCACCCACTTTGATCACTAATTGAGAAAATGTCCCATAGCTGGATCTCATGGAAACACTTCCACAACTGAGGCTCCCATCTCTGTGATAACTCCAGCCTGTGTCGAGTTAACACAAAACCAGCCAGTACAAACCCCATTTTTATATATTTTTTTAAGATTTTATTTGTATGTGTCTTTGGCCTGCATATATGTTATGTGTGACCTATGCATGTATAGTGACTTCAGAGGTCACGAGAGGGCATTGGATCCCTTGGAACTGAAGTTATGGATGATTATGAGACATTCTGTGGATGCTTGGACTTGACCTCAAGTCTTCTGCAAGAATAATAAAACAGGGCCCTCTGGTTTCTGTCTCCAGCTTGGGTCCATCATCCAGCACAGTGAACCATACTCAAGTGGTGCAGGGAGGCAGCTTAATCACCCAGGAGTGCAAAGAGGCCTGCATGCACAGTTAGAACCACCTCTACCACTCAGAGGATTACTTCCTAGAACCCTCAGGCAGAAGCGCTCCAGTTTCTGTCTCCGGCTCAGGCCCATCATCTGCCACTGCGCACCATATCCAAGTGACACATGGAGGTACCTAACGACTAAGGGGTGCAGAGAGGCCAGACAGCACAGGTAGGACCACCCCTGCTACTCAGAGGAAACAGCTGGAAAACCCTGAGGACACAAGAGTCTAGGAGCAGCCTAGGACAGGAGTCTTCTGATTTCTGCCTGCACCCAGAATTGATCAGGGCCTCAAAAATACATACCCAAATACAACCACAAGAGAGTGGGTCTTGCAGGAGTACCTACATACTGGTGTGCACAGAGAGAACAGGTCTCCCAGGAGCACAGATACGGAGGCTTGCATGACAGATAAGCCACAGTCAGAGACAGCAACACAGGCTAACAACAGAGATAACCAGATGGAAAAGGCAAACGCAAAAACATTACCAACAGAAACCAAGGCAACATGGCACCATCTGAACCATGTTCTCCCACAACAGAAAATCCTGGATACCCCAACACACCAGAAAAGCAAGAGCTGGATTTAAAATCACATTTCATGATGCTGATAGAGGATTTCAAGAAGGACATAAATATCTCCCTTAAAGAAGTACAGGAGAACATGAGTCAACAGGTAGAAGTCCTTAAAAAGGAAACACAAAAATCCCTTAAAGAAATACAGGAGAACATGGGTCAACAGGTAGAAACCTGTAAAGAGTAAACATAAAAGTCACTTAAAGAAATACAGGAGAACATGGGTCAACAGGCAGAAGCCCTTAAAGAAGAAACACAAAAATCCCTTAAGGAATTACAGGAAAACACAAACAAACAAGTGAAAGAACTGAACTAAACCATCCAGGATCTAAAAATGGAAGTAGAAACAACTAAAAAATCACAAAGGGAGAAAACTCTGGAGATAGAAAACCTTGGAAAGAAATCAGAAGTCAAAGATGCAAACATCAACAACAGAATACAAGAGATAGAAGAAAGAATCTCAGGTGCTGAAGATACCATAGAAGGCATTGACTCAACAGTCAAAGAAAATGCAAAATGCAAAAATCTTGTAACGCAAAACATACAGGAAATCCAGGACACAATGAGAAGACCAAATCTAAGGATGATAGGTATAGAAGAAAGCAAAGATTTACAACTTATAAGGCCAGTAAATATCTTCAACAAAATTATAGAAGAAAACTTCTCTAACATAAAGAGAGATGCCCATGAACATACAAGAAGCCTACAGAACTCCAAACAGACTGAACCAGAACAAAAATTCTTCCCATCATATAATAATCGAAACAACAAATGTACTAACCAAAGAAAGAATATTAAAATCATTAAGAGAAAGAGGCCAAGTAACATATAAAAGAAGATCTATCAGAATTACACCACCCTTCTCACCAGAGACCATGAAAGCAAGATCCTGGGCAGATCTCATACAGACTCTAAGAGAACACAAATGCCAGCCCAGACTACTATGCCCAGCAAAACTCTCAATCACCATAGATGTAGAAACCAAGGTATTCCATAATAAAACCAAATTTACACAATATCTTTCCACAAATCCAGCCCTACAAAGGATAATAGATGGAAAACACCAATATAAGGAGGGCAACTACACCCTAGAAAAAGCAAGATAATAATCTTCTTTCAACAAACCCAAAAGACAATAACTACTCAAACATAAAAATAACATCAAAAATAACAGGAAGCAACAACCACTATTACTTAATATCTCTTAACATCAGTGGACTCAATTCCCCAATAAAATGACATAGACTAACAGGCTGGTTATGTAAACAGGACCCAGCCTTTTTCTGCACACAGGAAGCTCACCTCAATGTCAAAGACAAACACTACCTCAGAGTAGAAGACTGGAAAACAATTTTCCAAGCAAATGGTCCCTGGAAACAGGCTGGAGTAGCCATTCTAACATTGGATAAAATTGACTTTCAACCAAAAGTCATCAAAAAAGACCAGAAAGACGCTTCATACACATTAAAGGAAAAATCTACCAAAAAGAGCTCTCAATTCTGAACTTCTATGCTCAAAATGCAAGGGTACCCTCATTCATAAAAGAAACTTTACTAAAGCTCAAAGCACATATTGCACCTCACACAATAATTGTGGGTGACTTCAGCACCTCACTCTCCTCAATGGACCAATCAGGGAAACACAAACTAACCAGAGAGACAGCGAAACTAACTGAAGTTTTGGACCAAATGGATTTAACAAATAAATATAGAACTTTTCATCCTAAATCAAAAGAATGTAACTTCTCTCAGAACCTCATGGTACCTTCTCCAAAACTGACCATATAATTGGCCATAAAACAGACCTCAACAGATACGAAAAGATAGGACTAATCCCATGCCTCCTATCATATCAATCTGGAGTAAGGCTGGTATTCAATAGCAGCAAAAACAACAGAAAGCCACATACACATGGAAGCTGAAAAACGCTCCACTCAATGATAACTTTGTCAAGAAAGAAATAAGGAAAGAAATCAAAGGCTTTTTAGAATTTAATGAAAATGAAGGCACAACATACCCAAATTTATGGGGCACAATGAAAGCAGTGCTAAGAGGAAAACTCATAGCTCTGAGTGCCGCCAAAAAGAAACAGGAGACAGCATACACTAGCAGTTTAAAGACACACCTGAAAGCCCTGGAACAGAAAGAAGCAAATACACCCAAGAGGAGTAGAAGGCAGAAAATCATCAAACTCAGGGCTGAAATCAACCAAGTAGAAACAAAAAGAAGAACCATACAAAGAATCAACAAAAACAGTAGCTGGTTCTTTGAGAAAATCAACAAAATAGATAAACACATAGCCAGACTAGCCAGAGGGCAAACAGACAGTATCCAAATTAACAAAATCAGAAATGAAAAGGGAGATATAACAACAGAAACTGAGGAAATTCAAAAAAATCATCATATCCTACTACAAAAGCCTATACTCAACACAACTGGAAAATCTGGATAAAATGGAAAATTTCTAGACAGATACCAAATACCAAAGTTAAATCAGGAATCAGATAGACCATCTAAACAGTCCCATAACTCCTAAAGAAATGGAAGAAGTCATTGAAAATCTCCCAACCAAAAAAAGCACAGGACCAGATTGTTTTAGTGCAGAATTCTATCAGACTTTCAAAGATGACCTAACACCAATACTCTTCAAACTATTTCACAAAATAGAAACAGAAGGAACACTACCCAACTCATTCTATGAAGCCACAATTATGCTGATACAAAAACCACACAAAGATCCAACAAAGAAAGAGAATTTCAGACCAATTTCCCTTATGAATATTGATGCAAAAATACTCAATAAAGTTCTTGCCAACCGAATCCAAGAACACATCAAAACGATCATTCACCACGATCAAGTAGACTTCATCCCAAGGCTGCAGGGATGATTCAGTATAAGGAAGTCCATCAATGTAATTCACTACACAAACAATCTCAAAGAAAAAAACCACATGGTCATTTCATTAGATGCTGAAAAAAGCATTTGACAAAACTCAGCATCCTTTCATGTTAAAAGTTTTGGAAAGATCAGGAATTTAAGGCCCATACCTAAACAGAGTAAAGGCAATATACAGTAAACCAGTAGCCAACATCAAACTAAGTGGAGAGAAACTAGAAGCAATCCCACTGAAGGCAGAGACTAGACAAGGCTTCCCTCTCTTTCCATATCTATTCAATATAGTACTTGAAGTTCTAGCTAGAGCAATTAGACAACAAAAAGAGGTCAAAGGGATACAAATTAGAAAGGAAGAATTCAAAATATCACTGTTTGCAGATGATATGATAGTATACTTAAGCGACCCAAAAAACTCCACCAGAGAACTCCTACAGCTGATAAACAACTTCAGCAAAGCGCCCAAATATAAAATTAACTCAAACAAATCAGTAGCCTTCCTATAATCAAAGGATAAACAGGCTGAGAAATAAATTAGGGAAACAACACCCTTCACAATAGTCATAAACAATATAAAGTATCTTGGTGTGACTCTAACCAAACAAGTGAAAGATCTGTGTGACAAGAACTTCAAGTCTCTGAAGAAAGAAGTTGAAGAAGACCTCAGAAGATGGAAAGATCACCCATGCTTATGGATTGGCAGGATTAATACAGTAAAAATGGCCATCTTTCCAAAAACTATCTACAGATTCAATGCAATCAAAAATTCCAACTCAATTCCCCATCAAAATTCCAACTCAATTTTTCATAGAGTTAGAAAAAGCAATTCAGGTGTTCTCTCTGTGTGCAGGACGGCACCAGAATGCTGGTTTAATAAAAATTCCTCTTACGTTTTGCATTGATATCCGTCTCTGCGTGATCCACTCAGGTCTGAAACTATCCGGGACTTAGGACCAATTTTAAATGTTAACTGCAGTCCCCTCCACAGCCTGCCTTCCATTACTTCCTCACAAATCTTTGTGGGCACTCCTCATTTCTTAGAAGTAGAGGATTTCCAGTAAGTGAAGCAGTTGGTGGCACGACTTGGAAATTTTGTGCCCAGCACACTCCCAGGAGAGTGAAAAGTCCAAGCAGCAGGCTGTGTGGAAGGAAAGACTGAGAAAACAGAGGGACAGCACGGAGGGAGGACAGAGGCGACCTCTGCACACCCAGCTGTTTCTGACCCAAGCTGAACTCCTCCAAGTCAGGGGCAGACTTGGCAGAGTTCCAGGCTCCACAGCTCCTGAGCTGAGGACCATCCAGAGAGAGCCTACAGCAGGGACAGAATCCCTCTGCAGCAGAACTTCAGAGGAGCTAAAAATCCTCCACTGACAGCAGGACCAACTAACATCAGAGGTAACCAGATGGCAAAAGGCAAACGTAGGAATGTTACTAACAGAAATCAAAGTAATATGGCACCATCCGAAACCAACTCTCCAACAGCAGCAAGTCCTGGATACCCCACCACACCCGAAAGACAAGATCTGGATTTAAAATCACTTCTCATGATGCTATTAGAGGATCACAAGAAGGACACAAATAAATCTAATAAAGAATTACAGGAGACCATGAATCAACGGTTAGAAGCCCTTACAAAGGAAACACAAAAATCGCTTAGAGAAATGCAGGAGAACATGGATCAAAAGATAGAGGCGCACAAGGAGACAACACAAAAATCGCTTAACGAGATGAATCAACAGGTAGATGCACTCACAAAGGAATCACAAAAATTGCATAAAGAAATGCAGAAGAATATGGGTCAACAGACGGATGCCCATAAGGAGGCAACACAAAAATTGCTTAAAGAAATGAATCAATGGTTAGATGCCCTTACAAAGGAAACACGAGAACTGCTTAAAGAAATGCAGGAGACAATGGATCAACAGATGGATTCCCATGAGGAGGAAACACAAAAATCACTCAGAGAAATGCAGGAGAACGTGGGTCAACAGGCAGAAATCCTGAAAGAGGTAATGCAAAAATACCTTAAAGAAATACAGGAAAATACAAACAAACAAGTGAAGGATCTCAGCAAATCCATCCAGGAACTAAAAAAGGAAGTAGAAACAACTAAGAAATCACAAAGGGAGACAACTTTGGAGATAGAAAACCTTGGGAAGAAATCAGGAGTCATAGATGCAAACATCAACAATAGAATACAAGAGCTGGAAGAAAGAATCTCAGGTGCTGAAGATTCCATAGAAAGCATCGACTCAACAGTCAAAGAAAAGGCAAAATGCAAAAAACGTGTAACCCAAAACATCCAGGAAATCCAGGACACAATGAGAAGACCAAACCTAAGGATTATAGGTATAGATAAGAGTGAAGATTTGCAACTTAAAGGGCCAGTAAACATCTTCAACAAAATTATGGAGGAAAACTTCCCTAACCTAAAGAGAGAGATGCCGATGAATGTACAAGAAGCCTACAGAACTCCAAACAGACTGGACCAGAACAGAAATACCTCCCGTCACATAATAATCAAAACACCGAATGTTCTAAACAAAGAAAGAATACTAAAAGCAGTAAGAGAAAAGGGCCAAGTAACATACAAAGGAAGACCTATCCGAATCACATCAGACTTCTCACCAGAGACTATGAAAGCCAGAAGATCCTGGGCAGATCTCATGCAGACACTAAGAGAGCACAAATGCCAGCCTAGACTACTATACCCAGCAAAACTTTCAATCACCATAAATGGAGAGACCAAGATATTCCATGATAAAACCAAATTTTCACAATATCTTTCCACAAATCCAGCCCTGCAAAGGATAATAGGTGGAAACCTCCAATACAGGGAGAGAAACAACACCCTGGAAAAAATGAGATAATAACTTTCTTGAATCAAACCCAAAAGTAGATAACCACTCAAACATAAAGATAGCATCAAGAATGGCAGATGGCAATAATCACTATGCCTTAATCTCTCTTAATATCAATGGTCTCAATTCCCCAATTAAAAGACATAGACTAGCAGACTGGATACATAAACAGGACCCAGCATTTTGCTGCATGCAGGAAACGCACCTCAGTGTCAAAGACAAACACTACCTCAGAGTAAAAGGTTGGAAAACAATTTTACAAGCAAATGGCCCCAAGAAACGAGGTGGAGTAGCCATCCTAATATCAGATAAAATTGATTTTCAACCTAAAGTCATCAAAAAAGACACAGAAGGACACTACATACTGATCAAGGGAAAAATCCACCATTAAGAACTCTCAATTCTGAATATCTATGCTCCAAATGCAAGGGCACCCTCATTTGTAAAAGAAACTTTACTAAAGCTCAAAGCACACATCGCACTGCACACAATAATAGTGGGTGACTTCAACACCCCGCTCTCTGAAATGGATCGTTCAGGAAAGCAGAAACTAAACAGGGACACAGTGAATCTAATTGAAGTCTTGGACCAAATGTAACTAACAGATATATATATATAGAACATTTCATCCTAGAGCTAAAGAATACACCTTCTTCTCAGCACCTTATGGTACCTTCGCCAAAATTGACCATATAATTGGTCACAAATCAGACCTCAACAGATATAAGAAGATAGAACTAATCCCATGCCTCCTATCAGATCACTATGGAATAAGGGTGGTCTTCAATGGCAACAAAAACAAAAGAAAACCCACGTACACATGGAGGCTGAACAATGCTCTACTCAATGATAGCTTGGTCAAGGTGGAAATAAAGAAAGAAATCAAAGACTTTTTGAAAGTTAATGAAAATGAAGGCACAACACCGTAATTTATGGGACACAATGAAAGCAGTGCTAAGAGGAAAATTCATAGCCCTGAGTGCCGCCAAAAGAAACGGGAGACAGCATACACTAACAGCTTAATGGCACACCTGAAAGCCCTGGAACAAAAAGAAGCAAATACACCCAAGAGGAGTAGAAGGCAGGAAATCATCAAACTCAGGGCTGAAACCAATCAAGTAGAAACAAATAAAACCATACAAAGAATCAACAAAACAAGGAGTTGGTTCTTTGAGAAAATCAACAAGATAGATAAGCCCTTAGCCAGACTAACCAGAGGGCACAGAGACAGTATCCAAATTAATAAAATCAGAAACGAAAAGGGAGAGATAACAACAGAAACTGAGGAAATTCAAAAAATTCAAAAAATCATCAGATCCTACTACAAAAACCTGTATTCAACACAACTAGAAAATCTTGAGGAAATGGACAATTTCCTTGACAGATACCAAATACCAAAATTGAATCAGGATCAAATAGACCATCTAAACCGTCCTATAACCCCTGAAGAAATAGAAGTTGTCATTGGAAGTCTTCCAACCAAAAAAAGCACAGGTCCAGATGGTTTTAGTGCAGAATTCTATCAGACCTTCAAAGAAGACTTAACACCAATACTCTTCAAACTGTTCCACAAAATAGAAACAGAAGGAACACTACCCAACTCGTTCTATGAAGCCACAATTACACTAATACCAAAAGCACACAAAGATCCGACGAAGAAAGAGAATCTCAGGCCAATCTCTCTTATGAATATCGATGCAAAAATACTCAATAAAATTCTTGCCAACCGAATCCAAGAACACATCAAAAGGATCATTCAACACGATCAAGTAGGCTTCATCCCAGGGATGCAGGGATGGTTCAATATAAGGAAATCCATCAATGTAATCCGCTATATAAACAATCTCAAAGGAAAAAACCACATGGTCACCTCGTTAGATGCTGAGAAAGCATTTGACAAAATTCAGCATCCTTTCATGCTAAAGTCTTGGAAAGATCAGGAATTCAAGGCCCATATCTAAACATAGTAAAAGCAATTTACAGCAATCCGGTAGCCAGCATCAATCTAAATGGAGAGAAACTTGAAGCAATCCCACTAAAATCAGGGACTAGACAAGGCTGCCCTCTCTCTCCATATCTTTTCAATATAGTACTTGAAGTTCTAGCTAGAGCAATTAGACAACAAAAAGAGGTCAAAGGGATACAAATTGGAAAGGAAGAAGTCAAACTATCACTTTGCAGACGATATGATCGTATACTTAAGCGACCCAAAGAACTCCACCAGAGAACTCCTACAGCTGATAAACGACTTCAGCAAAGTGGCCGGATATAAAATCAACTCAAGCAAGTCAGTAGCCTTCCTATACTCAAAGGATAAGCAGGCTGAGAAAGAAGTAAGAGAAATGATACCCTTCACGATAGCCACAAACCATATAAAGTATCTTGGCGTGACTCCAACCAAACAAGTGAAGGATCTGTATGACAAGAACTTCAAGTCTCTGAAGAAAGAAATTGAAGAAGACCTCAGAAGATGGAAAAATCTGCCATGCTCATGGATTGGCAGGATTAATATAGTAAAAATGAGCATCTTACCAAAAGTAATACACAGATTCAATGCAATCCCCATCAAAATCCCAACTCAATTCTTCATAGAGTTAGAAAGAGCAATTCAAAAATTCATCTGGAATAACAGAAAACCCAGAATAGCTAAAACTATTCTCAAGAATAAAAGAACCTCTGGGGGAATCAGTATCCCGGACCTCAAGCTGTACTACAGAGCAATAGTGTTAAAAACCACATGGTATTGGTACAGTGACAGGCATGTAGATCAATGGAACAGAATTGAAGACCCAGAAATGAATCCACACTCCTATGGTCACTTGATCTTTGACAAAGGAGCTAAAACCATCCAGTGGAAAAAAGATAGCCTTTTCAACAAATGGTGCTGGCTCAACTGGAGGTCAACATGCAGAAGAATGCAAATTGACCCATTCTTATCTCCTTGCACTAAGCTCAATTCCAAGTGGATCAAGGATCTCCACATGAAACCAGACGCTGAAACTAATATAAGGGAAACTAGGGAAGAACCTTGAACATATGGGCACAGGGGAGAATTTCCTGAACAGAACTCCAATAGCTTATGCTCTAAGATCAAGAATAGACAAATGGGACCTCATTAAATTACAAAGTTTTTGCAAGGCAAAAGACACTGCAAAAGACAAAGCAGCAACCAACTAACTGGGAAATGATCTTTACCAACCTTACATCCGACTGAGGGCTAATATCCAAGATATACAAAGAACTCAAGAAGTTAAACTCCAGAGAGGCAAGTAACCCTATTAAAAAATGGGGTACAGAGCTAAACAAAGAGTTCTCACGTGAAGAATATCGAATGGCTGAGAAGCACCTAAAGAGATGTTCATCATCCTTAGCCATTAGGGAAATGCAAATCAAAACAACCCTGAGATTCCATCTCACACCAGTCAGGATGGCTTAGATCAAAAACACAGGAGACAGCAGTTGTTGGCGAGGATGTGGAGAAAGAGGAACACTCCTCCACTGCTGGTGGAATTGCAAGCTGGTACAACCACTCTGGAAAGCAGTCTGGCGTTTCCTCAGAAACCTGGGCATGACACTCCCGGAGGATCCGGCTATACCACTCCTGGCCATATACCCAGAGGCTTTACCTGCATGCAATAAGGACACATGCTCCACTATGTTCATAGCAGCCTTATTTATAATAGCCAGAAGCTGGAAAGAACCCCAATGTCCCTCAACGGAGGAATGGATTCAGAAGATGTGGTATATCTACACAATGGAATACTACTCTGCAATTAAAAACAATGAATTCACGAAATTCCTAGGCAAATGGTCAGAACTTGAAAATATCATCCTTAGTGAGGTAACCCAATCACAAAAGAACACACATGGTATGCAGTCACTGATAAGGGGATATTAACCCAGAATCTCAGAATACCCTAGACACAATTCACATATCAGTAGATTTCCAAGAAGATGGAAAGAGAGACAACTGGTCCTGGAAAGACTGGATGTAGGGGAATGCCAGGACAGAGAAGCGAAAGGGGGTTGAATGGGGAAAAGAGGGAGGGAAGGGGGCTTATGGGACTTTCGGGGAGGGAGGAAACGGGAAAGGGGAAATGATTTTGAATGTAAATAAAAAAAACTTAGAAAATAAAAAAAATCTAAAACAAAAAAAGAAAAAAAAGAAAAAGCAATTCAGAATGGCTAGGATCAAAAACTCAGGTGACAGCAGGTAGGTGTTGGCAAGGATGTGGAGAAAGAGGAGCACTCCTTCCATTGCTCGTGGTATTGCAAGCTGCTACAACCACACTGGAAATCAGTTTGGTGGTTCCTCAGAAAACTGGGCATAATACTTCCAAGGACCCTGTTATACCACTCCTGGGCATATACCCAGAGGGTTCTCCAGCACGTAATAAGGACACATGCTCCACTATGTTCATAACAGCCCTATTTATAATAGCCAGAAGCTTGAAAGAAGCCAGATGTCCCTCAACGGACGAATGGACACAGAAAATGTGGTATATTTATACAATGGTATACTACTCAGCTATTAAGAACAATGAATTCATGAAATTCTTAGGCAAATGGATTGAACTGGAAAATTTCATCCTGAGTGAAGTAACCCAATCTCAAAGAACACACATGGCTAGGATCAAAAACTCAGGTGTAAGCAGGTAGGTGTTGGCAAGGATGTGGAGATAAGTGGATATTAGCCCAGAAGCTTGGAATACCCAAGACACATTTCACATATCAAATGATTTCCAAGAAGGAGGAAGAACAAAGTATGGATACTCTGGTCATTCTTAGAAGAGGGAACAAAATACCCACAGAAGATACAAAGACAAAGTATGGAGCAGAGTCTGAGGGAAAGACCATTCAGAGACTACCCCACCTAGGGATCCATCCCATATACAGTTACAAAATCCAGACACTATTATTGATACCCACAAGTGCTTGCTGATTGGAGCTGGATATAGCTGTCATCTGGGAGGCTCTGCTAGTTTATGATAAATACAGAGAGGGACATTCTCAGCCAGCCATTGAACTGAGCACAGGGTTCCCAATGGAGGAGCTAGAGAAAGGACCCAAGGAGCTGAAGGGTTTTGCAGCGCCATAGGAGGACCAATATGAGTCACCCAGTATTCCCAGAGGTCCCAGGGACAAATCCATCAACCAAAGAGTACACATGGAGTTACCCATAGCTCCAGAAGCATAGGAATCAGAGGATGGCCTTGTTGAACACCAAAGGGAGGAGAGGCCCTTGGTCCTGGAAAGGCTCGATGTCACAGTGTAGAGGAATACCAGGACAGGGAAGCGGTAGAGGGTTGATTGGGGAACAGGGGGAGGGGAGATGGCTTATGGGATTTTCAGTGGGGGAGGGGGCACCAGGAAAGGGGACAACATTTGAAATGTAAATAAAGAATATATCTAATAAAAAATGGATAGAACCTGAAAATATTATCCTGAGTGAGGAAAGCCAGTCATAAAAGAACATAATAAGTGCTTGCTGACAGGAGCCTGGTATAGTTGTCCGCTGAGAGACTTTGCTGGAGCTTGACCAATACAGATATGGATGCATGCAGACAAACTTTGGACTGAGCACGGGGACCCCAATGGAGAAGTCAGGGAAAAGACTGAAAGAGCTGAAGGGGTTTGCAACTGCATAGGAAGAACAACAATTTCAACCAACCAGACTACCCAGAGCTCCCAGGGACTAAACCACCAACCACCAACATGGGATGGGGAGAAACCCCATGGCTTCATCTGGATATCTAGCAGAGGATTGCCTTATCGGGCATCACTGAGAGGAGAGTCCATTGGTCCTGTGGAGGCTTGATGACCCATGATAGTGCGCCAAGGCAGGAGTGGGAGTGTGGGTGGCAGAGCCCCCTATAGAGACAGGGGAGGAGGAAGGAGATAAGGGGTTTGTGGAGGGGAAACTCAAAAGGAGGATAACATTTGAAATGTCAATAAATTGAATAAACTGCCAATAAAATTGAAAAAAATTTTAAAAAATTGAATAATAAAACAGGTACTCTTAACTGCTGACTCTAGCCCCTACGCAACCTATTCTTGATTTGTGGTTGAAACAGTAACCAAGAGAAATGGTATCGATCTGGGGGATAAGTTTGTCATTCACATCACACATGTGCAAACTTGAAAGAAATCAGGCTTCTAGGAACGATGATGGTCCAAGTGCATGTTTGCAAAGTCTGTTTCCTGAACTACCAAGCACAACCACAAACATCAGGTAGCTGGTAAATTGCTAAAATCTCATTGCTATACCACTGGTGTAAAACACACTTACCAGGACTATTTCATCAAAACAAAAGAAAAGTTTTTAAGACTATTTCATCAAAATGAAAGAAAGGCTCTCAGTTTTGACTATTTTCTCATATAGTGCAAAGCACAATACAGAAAGCGAGGAGTTTTCTCTAAAAATCTATTCTTTGGAGCCAGGATGTTTTACAATTGATGTGTGCTTGAGGAGCTCTGAGAACTCAGAAACCCATGATTTTGTTCACAGCCTCATCTCCCATTTCTAGTTTGCAGCTGAATTTAAATAAAGATTAGGTGAATAAAAGGCTGGAGTTCCTTTCCTTCTCTCAGAATGATAGAGTGGAATAAACAGCTACGCTATTTCAATTTAACCTACCCTTGTTTCATAACCAGGATTAAACAACCGTTAACCTAAATGGATAGAAATACACATTCACCCATCAAATAGACATTCTGTGAGTCTTTGAACATGAAATGCAACCCTACCATAATAACGTGGACTGGTCGACTGAAATGGAGATATGGCAAAAAATGTCATGCTTTTCTTTTTAATTTACTTTTTACTTCATTTTTTACAGTTTCTGAGATTAAATTTGGGGTCTGTAGATGTGGGACAAGCATATTACTGCTGAGCTACACTTTCATCTCAGAAATCTCACATTTTTAAATGTTGCATTGGACTGTATTTCTTCCTATAGAGGTTGGCAGATGTGTTCTCCATGACTTGCCTTGATGTAACACTTGACTGTGCCGCTCTTCTAGAGATCCCTAACAAAATAGGAGGACTTCAACTATGCCAAGAATCAACCTAAGACTTTGTGATAAGTCCACAATCCAGGAGACTTCACAGAAGCTATTTGATGGAGTCAGGAAGTCAGAATGAAAGCTTCCTAAAATATAGTCCTAACTGAACTATTCCTCAAGAAGTTCCAGGATCCTGTTGGGTTTTAAATATACATAAGATGCCATGTTCTGACTTCTTGGGATAGTTGATGACATCTTAAATTCTGCATTTTTTTGTCATAACTAAGCTCATCAAGTAATAATTGGAACAGATATATAATATCATATACATATATATTATATATATCATCACTGTAATATTGTCGTAACATAATAAACAAGGTAAGAATAGATAAGATTAAATAAATAATCCCAAACTACTCTCACTGAAGAAAGTGGTGTTGATTAGACCAAGGGAGTATACAAAGGCAAAGGACATACTCATTTACCATGTATCCTTGACAAACGTCAATGACAAAGCTGTTCTGGTCTTCTGCCATTAGAAGCTGTCAGAAATTCTCCTTAGAATGAACATTGCACATCTGGTTCCAATGATCTTGATTTTCTATATGGTCACCATTCTAGTATCTCTACAAAGAAAACTCAATTTCCCCAACTTATAATAAACTTTCATCTCCTTATTTAAGTGCCCTGCCAAGCATGTTGAGGCAAGACATAGTAAGAGAAACTGCTTCAGGGAAGAAACTGAGAGCCCGGCCATATGGTGGAACTGGGTTGTCTCCATGATCAGAGTCCACTCTCCAAGGGTAAAGATGAGTAGTGCTGATTTCCTGTCAGAATGTGGCTTAACTAATTAATGTTGACCTTCTGACCTATCTAAGTAGGGGCAAAAGTCATTCTGATTTGGTTAAGTAAAATGGCAGTCTGACAAAGCTTGCAGCCTTGGGCTATAGACAACATTTTGTATTACAGTTCTCTATCCTTTGCTTTTTAGCTTCTGCTGATGGCCACGGGTTTTTTTTTTTTTTTGTTGTTGTTGTTGTTTTTTTTTTTTTTTTTTTGCTTCACCTTTCCAAGAACTGCTTGGTAAAGGGCTGATTTCTCACAGATGTATGCACTTGTATGCTTAGGTCATTTAATGTGGGAGGCTTACATATTGTTGGCTCATTGCTTCTGTTAGGAACTGGATAGTTTTCAATGATCATTGCTGAAGAATGTGGGGTCATAGCCTTCTTTTATTTTTATTCATCTTCTGAACTCAAGCACATACCGACATCTTATATTGTCCCAATGTTAATATGTTTATATGTTTAATATTTTTGTTAAAATACTGATAAAATATACCTGTAAGTAATTCTTGACCCAGAAACATTAGAAAATATATTTGATAGTGTATTTTAGTTTCAGATTTATTTAGTTTATGATTTCAATAGTAGTAGTTTGCAGGATTCCTTTCTTTCTGGACCTCAGCTGAGTTGGAGTGCTCGCTCGCTCTCTCTCTCTCTCTCTCTTTCTCTCTCCCTCTCTCTCTTTCTCTCTCGGCTTTTCTTAGCTTTTTTCCCCTTTTATTGGACATTTTCTTTATTTACATTTCAAATGTTATTCCATTTCTAGGTCTCCCCTCAGGAAACTCTGTCTCTATATTGTCTCTGTCTCTGGAGATTGTCTCTATATTCCTCCTGTGAGGATTTTTTCCCCTTCTTAGAAGCACTGAAGCATTCACACTTTGGTCTTCCTTCTTCTTGAGCTTCATATTGTCTGCTAATTGTATCATGAGTATTCTGAACTTTTGGGCTAATATCATTTATCAGTGAGTGCATACTGTGTGTGTTCTTTTGTGACCTTGCTCAGGATGATATTTTCAAGTTCCATCCATTTTTCTGTGAATTTCATGAAGTCATTGTTTCTAATAGCTGAGTAGTATTCCACTGTGTAAATGTACCACATTTTCTGTATCCATTCCTCTATTGAGGGACATCAGGGTTCTTTCTAGCTTCTGGATATTATAAATAAGACTGCTATGAACATAGTGGAGCATGTGTCCTTATTACATGTTGGAACATCTTCTGGGTATATGCCCAGGAGTGGTATAGCTGGGTTCTCAGGTAGTACTTTATGTCCAATTTTCTGAGGAATGACCAGACTGATTTCCTGAACGGTTGTAGCAGTTTATAATTCCACCAGCAATGGAGGAGTATTCCATCCTTGTCAGTATCTGCTGTTACCTGAGTTTTTGATCTTAACCATTCTGACTGGTGTGAGGTGGAATCTTAGGGTGAAATTGAACACCCAGAAATTAACCCACACACCTATGATCACTTGATCTTTGACAATGGAGCTGAAACCATCTAGTGGAAAAAAAAGAAAGCATTTTCAAGAAATGGTGCTGGTTCAACTGTTGGTTAACATGTAGAAGAATGCAAATTGATCCATTCTTATCACCTTGTACAAAGTTCAAGTCCTAGTGGATCAAGAACTTCCACATAAAACCAGATACACTGAATCTAATAGAGGAGAAAGAGGGGAAAAACCTCGAACACATGGGCACAGGGGAAATTTTCCTCTCAACAGAACACCAACAGCTTATGCTCCAAGATCAAGAATAGGACCTCATAAAACTTCAAAGCTTCTATAAGGCAAAGGACATTGCCAATAGGACAAAATGGCAAGCAACAGATTGTGAAAAGATCTTTATCAATCCTACCGACATGCAATAGAGGGCTAATATCCAATACATACAAAGAACTCAAGAAGTTAGACTCCAGAGAACCAAATAACCCTATAAAAATGGGGAACAGAGCTAAACAGAGAATTATCAACTGAGGAAACTCAAATGGCCACAAAACACCTCAAGAAATGTTCTATATCCTTAGTCATCAGGGAGTTGGAGTGTTCTTCATGAAGGCTGATAGACCTCATTGGTCCTTATTGACACAATCCTTTCCAAGGGACCACTCATGACACACCATCAGCTTTCCTTAGAGTCAGAGAAAGGTGGATATTGCAGTTTGTAATTATATGTGTGACTTTCTATCACTTCTGCCTTATTTTGTTCATTAGAAGTAAATAAGTGGATGTAACTCACACTCAAGAGGTGTTTCACATAAGAGTACAAATTCCAGAAGCCAGAGGACATTGAGAAGTCTATACAAGATGCTAGCTATACTTGGAAAAAGCAGTTATATTCTCTTATTGATATTATGTTTATAGATATATTATGAAAATTAGAAGGCAGAAGAAAGTCATAATGTTGTAACAGTATTGAACTGAGATTAAAGCTTGTAGCAAGAGAGTGTATTCTTACTATCATGGCCCCATTAATGATGAAGAAAAGCAAGTCCATTGCTAAAGAACTTTCATAGGCACATGTAAAAATTTATATTAACATCAAATGTTCACAGAATAACAGGTTTTTGTGTGGATTTTAAGTGTGTCTAGCTACTGCCTACAAGCGGTTGCTCCTCAACCTAACTTGTGGTTATTACTACATAGTTAAAGACACTAACAACGTAGAAAATCTTTCTGAAAAAAAAAAACAATTACATTAAAAATACATGAGATTAAACAACTGTAAAAGGATAAACTTGGAAGAAAGATCCACAGAAAGAGAAAGAGTGGTGTAAGCTTAAAAATACAAAAATACAAAAGGATAATATTTTAAAACAAAGGAATATAAAACTATTGGACTTTTTGAGCTTTATGGGAAAACTGGTCAGTCATACTTTGTAAAGTTAACTACAAAAAGAATCATATTCCAGAAAGATAAATTAGTTGTAGTTCCTCTTGTATATTAATCTTTATATGAGCTATTCTGGAATATATACCCAGAACGAAAGCTATTTGTGATGGATAAGTGGAGTAACTCAGAAATAAACATAGAAAAGTAAAATAACCGATGTTGAAAGAACTATCAATACAATGAATTTGAATATATTAAAATCAATGTGACATGTCTGCCTTAAGAGTTAGCAGATGATTTATTCTTCTTATGATGATGAAGGATATGTAAGGCCAGCTACCTGTTGATATGACCTTTCTTCCTTCCTTCTTTCCTTCCTTCCTACTTCCTGCCTTCTTCCATTCCTCCATTTATTCTTCCCCCTTTTCCTCCCTTCCTGCCTTCCTGTCTGTCTTTCTCACCCCCCTTTCTCCCTCTCTCTCTTCCCTTCTCCCCCTTTCCTGCCCTCCCTCCCTTTTTCCCATCATTACATAATCCAGTCTCACTTTGAAATTGCTATGTAGCCCATGCTGGCTTCTTATTCATGGTCTCTCTTCTTTGGCCTCCTATCTGGCTTGTTTTATACTTTTTATTTCAAGAGAAAATAAAAATAATAGTTAAATCCATAGTGATGTTCTGATTCTATAACTTGGAAATGATAGAAAATTTAAAATAAATCACATATTTTCAGTTATCCTACAAAGGGCTTTGTAAGAAAATAATGACTACAAGTTTTAAGCCTTTTTGAACAAACCCAAAGCATGAACATTGCTAATTATTTGCCAATCTTTACTGAATGCCACAGTATGAAAAACACTGTGAATAGAAAAGAGAAGCCACTTAGTCACCAGTACTTAGGTTTGTTGCTATATTGTATTTATATTGTTGATTATTTGGAAAATCTAAAGTACGCAAAATAGAAAAATAACTATAACAGTGGTTAACATTTTAAAGTGGTTTATACCCTTTGATTCAAATCAAGTTCTATCAAGCATACAAATTCGTCATTATAAAATGAGTAAGCTCCTGACATTACACTATGGTAGCCTATGTAGTTAATAATTACAATGAATTGTGTACTTGAAACTTACTAAGAGTGTAGCTCATAAGCAATGTCACCACACAGAAAAATAGTAATAACATGATGACTGGAGACTGTGGGAGTTGCTATACAGTGTGTATACATGTCAAAACAGCACATTATAAACACTAAATACACATATGCTCAAATTGTATGTTTTTAATTTAGAGGTGTGTGTGTGTGTGTGTGTGTGTGTGTGTCTGTCTGTCGGTCTGTCTGTCTGTCTGTGTGTACATTCTGGAGTGTAGGAATGCACGGGTACATGCCACAGTGTATATGTGGAGATCAGAGGGAAACTCCTGGAGTCTGTTTTCTCCTTTTACCTTGTGGAATGCAGATTCTCAGTCTATGCTCACACACCTAGCTGTTGAGTCATCTCATGAGCCACTGCACGTTTATTTGTTAATTATTTATCAATATATCTAAGAGATATGTATGAGCTTTCTATTACCTATGCAAATGTAAAATATTGATATATAATGTCAGAAACTCTTTTTACAATGTCATTTTCTTATGCTTCCAGGATTTTTAAATTAAGTTAATTTATGTGTGCACACACGTACATATGTCTTATAGTTACTTTTTCATTGCCATAATAAGAAACCAGAACCAATGTATCACATGGAAGAAAGAATTTATTTCGGGATTATAGAGAGGTTGACAGTCCATGACCGTCATGGCTGGGAGCTTAGCATTTGAGAAGCAGACACACGCGGTGCTGGAGCAGTAGCTGAGAACTTACATCTCTAGAGTTAATCATGAGCCAGAGGGTGCACACTGGGAGTGACACAGGCCTTTGAGAGGCCAAAGTCATTCCATAAAGGCCATGCCTCTTCCCCTTTCCCAAATAGTGCCACAAACTGGGGATCAAGTATTCAAATATGTGAGCCTATAGCCCCCATTCTCATTCAAACCACCACAATATGTGTATATGTGTGACTGCTTTGGGTAGCCATTAGCCACAGTGAACATATGGAGGTCAGAGGACTAGTTGCTGAAAGTCAACTTCTTCCTTATACTGTGTGTGTCCTGTGAGGACACACTGGTCATCAGGCTTGACAGAAAGAACCTTGATGTGTTGAGCCATCTTGCTTGTCTATATCATCAGGATTCATTTCAAAATGCTAAATATTCCTTTAAAAGACTGAGATGATGTCTCAGCGACTTAGAACACATATTTCTCTTCCATAGAGCCAGAGTCCAAACACCAATTTCCCAACTCCAGCTCTGGGGAACCTGATGACCTCTTCTGGCCATTGGTGGCACACACTCCATAAATTATAAATTAAAAAAAATAAACATTCTTTAAGATACAACTAGTAGAAATTTATTATTTTTTTGTGGTTATAACATAATCCACTAAATTTATTTATAATCAAAATATTAATTTAGTTTAACTTTATTATTCACTTAGCAGCAAACTTCCTAAAACAGGAGATGTACTAGTGATTTATGTTTTAACATTTTATTAGATGTGCCAATTATACATAACAATGAATTTTATTATGGTATCTTTGTGTATGTATGTATCATAGTCTCCCCATTATACTCTTCTCTCTACTCCTCTGCTGCTCCCCTTTTACTTCACTTAGCCCTTTTTCTTTCAAGTATGTATGTATGCATACATGTATGTATGTATGTATGTATGCATGCATGTGTGCTTGTATGTATGTATGTATGCATGTGTGCTTGTATGTATGCATGCATGCATGTATGTATGTAGGTATGTATGTAGTGGATCCTCATGGAGATCTCAGTCCTCATGGAACCCTCTTCCTTCTGTGACAGAATGTTGATAGGTCCAATCTTGTACAAGTCTTGTTCTAGAAATCATTGCTGCTGTAGATCAAGAATGCAGTAACAAAGTCGTGTTCTGAGAACTGAACTCACTCTACCTTTTGCTATGTTTGGTCCTTAAATGCTTCCCCCACCCCCACCCCTTTTTTTAATGTTTCCTCAATCCTGGGGGAGGAGAGCTAAAATTTCCTTTAACAGCTGAGCATTTGGAGTCCTTTATTTTCAACACTTTGATGTGCCGGTCATTTATAATATAACATGCAATTTCTGCTTTCAAAATTTTGATACTCTAGCTGGGGTAAAGGATACACATATTTGCATGAAAATGAGGTGAATTCCAAAGAACACTATTAATTGCTGATGGAGAACTAGCCATCTTAACCAAAGAACATCTCTCAGGGATATTTATCATCTGGGTGGACCTCTTAAGAAGAATATGGTTTAGACAGATGGATGGTCATTTTAAGTCATTCCATTGAGAGTTGAAGGTACAAAGGCAGCAACTGTATTCTGCTTAATTATTATCCTCCTGAAATACTCTTCACTCGCAACTCAAACAACTACCCACTCTCTGTTTTTCTTCTGTTTCTGGTTAGAGGAAAGGTGCCATGTTTTCAATTTCTCCTCCCTCACAGAATGGACTTCTCTAACAAAAAGTGCTGATCTCTTATCTGAGCCCAACCCTTTAGTCTGTAATGAAAAGGCATCAGGTTTCACAGCTGAACGTCATTGGCTCCTGTTTTATGTCAACCATCCATGATCACTAAAGATTGGAATATTTGCATTCCATTAGACCAGGAGGAAGTAGGCAGCATAGGTTAATGGCTCCATACAAAATTTATACATATGAAAAGTGTCTTACAACATAAATGGGAAATACAAGAAGTATGGGGTACCAGGATATTCCTCTCTTATACCGCTTTAAGAGCTCAGCACCAATTCCATCCATCTTCTTCTCTCTTGATATCCCACTTACCTTTTCGTTGAACTAGAAAAATGAGTTGTTACGTATTAATCATCTAAAACCTATGTAATACAGATCTTATTGTTGGATTTTTAAGTATAACTTGAGAAGATATTGATGGCCAACTGGATACAGAAGGTGGGAGAGAAGGGACCTTCAGTTCTAGAAACAATACTTTACAGAGGTAGGAGATGGGATAAAATAATACATCTATTTATTCTAGTTTAGCGTGTATGTGTGGTTCCCTAATGGAGAAGACAAGTAAGAAAAAATAAAAGCAGTCATACTTTGTAGTCCATCCACATGGTGCTGAAAGTTTGTTTCAGAGACTACACAGTTGATAAATAAATAAATAATTCAATTTGCAGAGCGGGAGTAGGAATATAGAACATCAGAAATGCCATGACTCTAAGCAAAACACCGTGGTTCTTAGAAGAAAAATTAGAATTATTGAAATGAGTTTATTAATTTGAAAATACATACTGAGGTGAAAAAGTAGAAATGACAATGATTTGTCATCTCCGTATGTTTAAAATGGAGATTTGACAGGCTATCCTGTTGTATCTCTGCCCTAATTTCAACAACATTACTTCTACCCACATGATTAACTGAAAAATGTTAGTGGTTTAGAAGCCTAAAGTAAATCTTATCAATTTGGTAAAGGAAATGTTCTAGATCACAATTTAATGTGTAAACTCTGACAGTGGGAAGCATGCCAGAAAATATGTTTAAGAGTTATACTCTCTCAAGAACAAGTAAACAAAATGAAAATAAATTATGATACTAGCCAGGCCTTAATGTGCAAGAACTCTGTACTTTAGCGATTGCATTCTCTGCCTGTAAAATCACTAAACCGAGATGGATTTTTCTTTTTTTTTTTTTTTTTTGGAGACAGGGTTTCTCTGTGTAGCCCTGGCTGTCCTGGAACTCACTCTGTAGACCAGGCTGGCCTCGAACTCAGAAATCCGCCTAGCCTCTGCCTCCCAAGTGCTGGGATTAAAGGCGTGCACCACCACTTCCTGGAGATGGTTTTTTTCTAACCATGCTTTAAAGTATACTTAGCAAGCATGTCCCTTTGGTGTCACTGCTGGCTTACCATAAGCATTCTTCAGTGGTTAAAGGGTTCTGCCTCAGGAGTACCTTGTTACACCTTTATCCATGGCAGTTTTGTGGTCGTGGATCACACAATAAAGAGATCCACATCAGTCTTTAGGTAATGCAGCTCCAGCCTTCATTATCACATCTGGAAGCCTGCCCACCCATTTATTTGAATGTCAGAAAACCCTATGAACAACTACCCACCTGCTAAAGTCTCTAGAAGTTTAGCGACTCTTAATATTGTTCCAGCCAGGTTCCTAGAACAACATCCCACCCATCAGTTATCTATATATGGTAACAGTAATGTGATGCTTTGAAAAAGCTGATATCAGAATGACCAAATAGAAATATGTGGAGGAGAGACATGTGTTGTCTTACAAAGCAGTACAGGGACTCTGGAGTAAAGAGAGTAACAGTTCTATAACTTTATGTGGGTATTGGCTACATTATTTTATGCAGTTGTCCAAGCACAAAGCTATATAAAAAGGATATCCTTCAATGCGTGCAGATTATAAACCAATCAAGGAGAGTAAAAATGAAATCATGATCCCTGACTTTGAGAAGAGGGACAAACAAGTAAATGAATGTTTACAGCACAGTGCAAACATATCTAAGTAGAAGTTTGGATGATAAAGTGAACACTGAAATGGGAAAAAATTCTTAGGAATGCTATAAGGGAATATATAAAGAAGTGGTCATGTTTGTACAGTGTTTTGAAAATTAAATAGGTCTTAACTTGAAGAGAAAGTTGAAACTGGAGAAAAAAGACATTTTAATGAAAAGAAACAGTGTGGTAATACAGTGTGCTATGAAACAGCTTAAAGTGTCTGGGAAACTCCAGATAAATGATTCCTTAAGATTGCAGTAAAATGGGTGCCAAAGAATTATGGCATTTTAAAGAAATTTAGCCCTTATGAAATGATAAATTAATAAATTTGACCTGTATTTGAAAGTCATAAAGAGAAACTGCATAGCTTTAAGCTAATGAACACTCTCATATTTCGGAAGGACCTTCTAGTAAAGAATGGATTGTGAGGAGAAGGCTAAATGAAGATGGATTGGCCACCAAAGAGGCTATTACAGTATTCCAGGCAAGCAATGCTAGGGGCCCATGGCTAAAGATTCCAAATCATAAGATAGTAAATTCTCGTATACTCTTTACCGAGCTTCCCCTAATGCCAAGACCAGATATGATCATGAGACATCTCTCGAAATGAAGACAATAACATTGGTGCAATGCCATTTACAGCATAGATTGTATTTTCTTTCATAGTTTTCTCCACTAATGCCCTTTTTATGAACTAATCTTGAACAGCTCATCATGAATAACAGTTTCTGTATCTCTCTGTCTCTCGTGACCTTTACATCCTTAAAACATCCGAATTTTCATTTGGTATGGTGCAATTCTGTACCCTTGTCTTTTCCCTTTATTTTATTTTACAGTGTTCTTGCTTCTGGTGCTGTGCACACTCTTGTCTTTTTGCTACTGAGCTGCAGCAGCTTCTATAAAATTATATATTCTATAGAATGAGTGCTTTTTAAATACATACAAGTTCACAATATTCTATAGTAGATTCTTTTCTCATGAAATATACCCTGGTTTTAGTTTTCCCTCCTTCTATTCCTCTAATTTCTTCCCCTCATCCCTTCCCCTCAAGATTTCTTTCCTCTTGTCTCTCATTAGAAAATAACAGACTTTTAATATATAACAACCAAATGTGACAAAATAAAATACAATGAAAGGAAGCAAAAACTTTCATACTGAAGTTGCACCCAACAGGAGAAAAGGAGTTCCAAGAACAGGTACAAGAGTTAGAGAACGACTCATTTTCAGAGTCAAGGGTCCTATAAAGATACTAAGATGACAGCTATAATCTATACACAGAAGACCTGGTGTAGATCCTTGAAGGCCCTGTGCTTTCGGCTTCAGTCTCTGTGAGTTCATATGTGCCTTACTTAGTTGATGCAGAGGGCCTTGTTCTACTGTTATACTGCATCCCCTCTGACTCCTACAATTGTTCCATTTCAGCTTCTGTAGAATTTCCTGAGGTCTGGGGGGAAGGATTTAATGGAGATCTTCAGTGTAGGTCTTTATAATGTCTGGCTGTGGGTCTCTGCATGTTTCCCATCTGTTGCCAGAGGAAGCCTCCCTAATGATGACTGAAGAAAGCACTGATCTATGAATATAGGAGATTATCATTAAAATTCATTTTATTGATTTTAAACCAGTTGTCTAGGCTTAGATTTTTCAAGACCTACTTTAATAACTGTTCTTAAACTCTTCAACTTCCCTTCTAGCCCACCAACCAAAGGTAGGGGGAAAAGATGGTTAATAGGACGGGGAGGGGGTTGTGTAAGGGTTTAGAAGTAACTCTTTAGGGTAATTCCAATCTTCATTGTCAGGATATCAACAGTCCAGTCTAATAGCAAACACCAAACACGAATCAGTAGCAGAAGCTCAGTCCAGCAGAAACTCCAAGGCTCTGCTGAATTAGCACAAGTCTGCTGAGCAGGCACAAGTCTATTGACGTGGCAAGAAGCAGCTGTAATACCACAAAAAGTTCTTTGGTGTGTTTCTCTTTACAAAGTCACAAAAAGCAAAGAACAGTGAAGCCCTCTGAAGCTTTGGAAAGCAAGGCAGTGCAAGAACATCATCTCACTACCTGTGAGGTTCTACCCATACTCTTTCCAAACATCATGCATCCTCCCTCTCAAGTTTCTGCCTCAGCAAAACATGCTCTCACATGTCTGCTTCAGCAAAGCATCCTCTCGTAAGACAGCTTCCAGAAAAGAACATCCCATGTCACAACTGAGTCTCCAACGAAACCAGAAATTTCCACTTCACAGTTGTATTTGGTTTTACCCTAGGACTTTGAGCAATCTGGTCTATGGTTTTTGGTTACTGAAGCAATGTTGAGTATGGGTTTCTTCTTGTTGCATAGGCCTTAAATAAAATCAGACATTGGTTGGCTACTCCCACAAGCTCTGTGTCACCATTTCCCTGGCATATTTTGACAAGAGTATATGTCAAAGATTTTGTGGCTGGGTTGCTGTCCACATCTCTCTTTTGGTAGCATGTCCAGTATCTTCTAAAGAGAATAGAACATACGGATGAAGGTTCAAGGTAGGGACCAACTTGCTTTCACCATTCTTCTGGAACCCCAAAGTCAGATTGTGGAGAGTAATATTTTGTCTTAGCGTGAGCCCCAGTTATTAAAGTATTTACTTGGGACCCTCTTTGGCCAACAACTCAATTGAATATAATCCAGTCCCTCCATTGTAAGCCTTGCCTGTCTCTAAGAGATTTCCAGTTTAGACACCATATCCTCCATTAGTAACAGTCTTCATTAGGATCACTTTCATAGATTCCAGGAATTTTCCACTTTACTAGGATTCCATACCAACCCTTAAACCACCCAAATTCCATTCATTTGTCCCAAAATTCTCCTCCATTCCATCCCCACATACATTTATTCCCGCCCTCTCCTAGCTCAGCCTACAAACAGTTCACCCACAATATCTAGTCTATTTCCTCTTCCCAGGGAGATTCACATGTTCCCCAGTAGACACCCCTCTTTACCAACCTTCTCTACATCTACAAATTGTAGCTTTGTTATCATTTACTTAAAAGCTAATATCCACTTGTAAGTGAATATGTACCATATTTACCTTTTTGGGATTGGGTTACCTCACTCAGTATGATTGTTTTTTGGTTCCATCCATTTGCCTGTAAATTGTATAATGTTATTTTTTTTTAACCATCTGAGTAATACTCCATTGTGTGAGCATACTAAATTTTCTTTATCCATTCTTCTGTTGTCTAACAAATAGGTTATTTCCAGTTTCTGGCTATTTTTAATAAAGTCTAAATGGATCCTAAAGGACCCACAAGGTCTTTGTGGTAGGATAAAGTGTTTTAGGGGTATATGCTCAAGAGTCATATAGCTGAGTCTTTAGGTAGATCGATTAACAACTTTCAGAGGAACTGCCAGATTGATTTCCATTAGTGTCTGTACATGTTTGCACTCCCACCAGCAATGGAGACATGTTCCCCTTGCTCCACATCCTCACCAGCATGAGTTGACACTTGTGTTATTGATCTTAGCAATTCTGACAGGTTTAAGATGGAATCTCAATTGATAGCTAGAGATATTGAACATTTCTTTAAAGTGTTTCTCAGCCATTTGAGAATCCTCTATCTAGAATTCTCTGTTTAGATCTGTATCCCACTTTTCAACTGGATTATTTGTTTCTTTGATATCTACCTTCTTGAATTCTTTATATATTTTGGATATTAGTCCTGCACTGAATGCAGAGTTAGTATATTTTCCCATTCTGTAGGCTGCTGCTTTGTCCAAATTATAGTGTCCTTTTCCTTAAAGAAGCATTTCTGTTTCATGGGCTAACATTTATTAATTGATGATCTTAGTGTCTGTTCTATTGGTGCTCTGTTCAGGACATTTTCTCCTTTGTCAGTGTTTTCAAAGTTGATTCCCACTTTCTCTTCTATCAGGTTCAGTGTGTCTGGTTTTGTTTTGAGGACTTTTTCCCACTTGGGAGTATTTTGTGTGGCTTATTAAGTATAAATTTATTTGCATTCTTATACATAAAGAAATCAAGTTTAACCAGCTCCATTTGTTGATGATACTTTCTTTGTTCCAGTGTGCATTTCTGGCTCCTTTATAAAACAAAGTATCCATTGGTGAATGGATTTATGCCTTCATATTCCATCAATTCCATTGATCAACCTGTCTGGTTTTATGCTGATATGTTACAATTTTCATTACTATAGCTCTATAGCACAACTTGAAGTCAAGAATGCTAAGACCCATAGCAGTTTAGTTGTTTTAGCTATCCTGTTGGCTTTTTTGTATGTTTGTTTGTTTTTTCTTATAAAGTTGAAAATTGTCCTTTCAAGGTCTATAACAAATTATGATCGAATTTTGGTGTGTATGGCCACTTTTTACTATGTTGATCATATCAAACCATGAGCATGGGAAATCTGCCCATCTTCTAATGACTGTCTTCTTCAATGTATTCAAAGACTTGAAGATTTTATTGTACAAAACTTTCATTTGTATGATTAGAGTTACCCAAGATATTTTGTATTATTTGGAGCTATTGTGAAAGATTTTTTTCTTATATCTTTCTCAGTGCATTTGTTATTTGTATGTAGGAAGGCTACTGATTGTTTTTTTGACTTGTTATTCTTGCATTCAGTCAGTTTGCCAAAGGTATTTATCAGCTGTAGGAATTTCCTAGTGGAATTTTTGAGGTCACTTATCTATACTATCACAACATCTGCAAACAACAATACTTTGACTTCTTTTTTTCTAATTTGTAGCCTTTGAACTCTAAAAGTAATCTTATTGCTCTAGCTACAACTTCAGGTGCAATACTGAATAGATATGGAGAGAGGGGATAGCCTGTTCTTGTTCCTGATTTCAATAGAATTACTTTTAGTTTCTCTCCATTCAATTTGATGCTTGGTACATTGGCTTCCTGTAAATTATCTTTATCATATTTAGATGTGTTGCTTGCATCCCTAATATCTACAGTCCATTTATTTATTTATTTATTTACCACCCAAACACTGCTCCTCCTCTCCGCCCATTTCTCTCAAAGTCCCTCCCCCATCACCCCTTCCCTTCTCCTTTGAGAGGTGGCTCCCCACTGGGTATCCCTCCACTCTGGCACAACAAGTGTTTGCCAGATTAGGTGCATCCTCTCTCACTGAGGCCAGACAAGGCAGACATGGAGACTGAGCTGCTTGTCTGCTACATGTGTGAGTGGGGGTGGAGGGCCTCTTTCCAACCTGTGTATGTTCTTTGGCAGTAGTCTCTGCAGCTCCCAGAGGTCCAGGTTAGTTGATAACTGTTGGTCTACCTGTGGGGTCCCCAACCCCTTCAGGGCCTTCGATCCTTCCCTTCCATAAAAGTCCCCAACCTCTGTCCAATGTTTGGTTATGAATATCAGCATTCCTTTCAGTCTGCTGCTGAGTAGAGCCTGTCAGAAGACAGATATTCTAGGCTTCTGTTTGCAAGTGTAACAGGGTGTCATTAATAATGTCAGGGATTGGTGCTTGCCCATGGGGTGAGTTTCAAGTTGGGCTGTTTATGGTTGGCCATTCCCTCAGTCTATGTTCCATCTTTGCCCATGCATTGCTATTAGACAAGATAAGTTTTGGGTCTAAAGTTTTGTGGGTGGGTTGGTGTCCTTATTGCTCCACTGGGGTTCCTGCCTGGCTACAGGAGGTGATCTTTTCAAGTTCCATGTTCCTCCTGTTAAACTTCTTGGCTAATGTCACTTGCATTGATTTCTGGGAGCCTCCCACATCTTAGGTCTCTGAGACTTTCTAGAACTTCCCCCACCCCACACCCAATCCCTCAACCCTGGCAACTATAGATTTCCATTCATTCTCCTGACCCTCCTGGCCTTTCTTATGTCTTTCCCCACACCAGATCCTTTCCTCCTTGCCCCCATTTTACTCCCCTCCCGTTTCCCACTCAATTCCCTTTAATCCTCTGCCTTTTATTATTATTTTGTTTTCCCTTCTACGTGTGATTCAAGCATCCTTGCTTGGACTTTCCTTCTTGTTTAACATCTTAACTTCTTTGGGTCCATGGGGGTATATCATGGGTATTCTGTACTTCATGGCTAATATCCTCTTTTTTTTTTTTTTTTTTTTTTTTTTTTTTTTTTAATTTAATTTTATTTTATTTTTTTAATTTACATTCCAAATCACTTCCCCTTTCCCGTTTCCTCCCTCCCCGAAAGTCCCATAAGCCCCCTTCCCTCCCTCTTTTCTCCGTTCAACCCCCTCTCATTACTCTGTCCTGGCGTTCCCCTACATCCAGTCTTTCCAGGACCAGGGGTCTCTCCTTCCATCTTTTTAGAAATCTATTGATATGCTGATTGTGTCTAGGGTATTCTGAGATTCTGGGTCAATATCCCCTTATCAGTGACTTCATACCATGTGTGATCTTTTGTGATTGGGTTACCTCACTAAGGATGATATTTTCAAGTTCTGACCATTTGCCTAGGAATTTCGTGAATTCATTGTTTTTAATTGCAGAGTAGTATTCCATTGTGTAAATATACCACATCTTCTGAATCCATTCCTCCATTGAGGGACATCTGGGTTCTTTCCAGCTTCTGGCTATTATAAATAAGGCTGCTATGAATATAGTGGAGCATGTGTCCTTATTGCATGCAGGTAAAGTCTCTGGGTATATGCCCAGGAGTGGTATAGCCGGATCCTCCGGAAGTGTCATGCCCAGTTTTCTGAGGAGCCGCCAGACTGCTTTCCAGAGTGGTTGTACCAGCCTGCAATTCCACCAGCAGTGGAGGAGTGTTCCTCTTTCTCCACATCCTCGCCAACAACTGCTGTCTCCTGTGTTTTTGATCTTAGCCATCCTGACTGGTGTGAGATGGAATCTCAGGGTTGTTTTGATTTGCATTTCCCTAATGACTAAGGATGATGAACATCTCTTTAGGTGCTTCTCAGCCATTAGATATTCTTCAGGTGAGAACTCTTTGTGGAGCTCTGTACCCCATTTTTTAATAGGGTTACTTGCCTCTCTGGAGTTTAACTTCTTGAGTTCTTTGTATATCTTGGATATTAGCCCTCTGTCGGATGTAAGGTTGGTAAAGATCATTTCCCAGTTAGTTGGTTGCCGCTTTGTCTTTTTGACGGTGTCTTTTGCCTTGCAAAAACTTTGTAATTTAATGAGGTCCCATTTGTCTATTCTTGATCTTAGAGTATAAGCTATTGGAGTTCTGTTCAGGAAATTCTCCCCTGTGCCCATATGTTCAAGGTTCTTCCCTAGTTTCCCTTCTATTAGTTTCAGTGTGTCTGGTTTTATGTGGAGATCTTTGATCCACTTAGAATTGAGCTTAGTGCAAGGAGATAAGGATGGGTCAATTTGCATTCTTCTGCATGTTGACCTCCAGCTGAGCCAGCACCATTTGTTGAAAAGGCTATCTTTTTTCCACTGGATGGTTTTAGCTCCTTTGTCAAAGATCAAGTGACCATAGGAGTGTGGATTCATTTCTGGGTCTTCAATTCTGTTCCATTGATCTACATGTCTGTTACTGTACCAATACCATGCAGTTTTTAACACTATTGCTCTGTAGTACAGCTTGAGGTCCGGGATACTGATTCCCCCAGAGGTTCTTTTACTCTTGAGAATAGTTTTAGCTATTCTGGGTTTTCTGTTATTCCAGATGAATTTTTGAATTGCTCTTTCTAACTCTATGAAGAATTGAGTTGGGATTTTGATGGGGATTGCATTGAATCTGTGTATTACTTTTGGTAAGATGCTCATTTTTACTATATTAATCCTGCCAATCCATGAGCATGGCAGATTTTTCCATCTTCCGAGGTCTTCTTCAATTTCTTTCTTCAGAGACTTGAAGTTCTTGTCATACAGATCTTTCACTTGTTTGGTTAGCGTCACGCCAAGATACTTAATATGGTTTGTGGCTATCGTAAAGGGTATTATTTCTCTTACTTCTTTCTCAGCCTGCTTATCCTTTGAGTATAGGAAGGCTTCTGACTTGCTTGAGTTGATTTTATATCCGGCCACTTTGCTGAAGTCGTTTATCAGCTGTAGGAGTTCTCTGGTGGAGTTCTTTGGGTCGCTTATGTATACTATCATATCGTCTGCAAATAGTGATAGTTTGACTTCTTCCTTTCCAATTTGTATCCCTTTGACCTCTTTTTCTTGTCTAATTGCTCTAGCTAGAACTTCAAGTACTATATTGAAAAGATATGGAGAGAGAGGGCAGCCTTGTCTAGTCCCTGATTTTAGTGGGATTGCTTCAAGTTTCTCTCCGTTTAGATTGATGCTGGCTACTGGTTTGCTGTAAATTGCTTTTACTATGTTTAGATATGGGCCTTGAATTCCTGATCTTTCCAAGACCTTTAGCATGAAAGGATGCTGAATTTTGTCAAATGCTTTCTCAGCATCTAATGAGATGACCATGTGGTTTTTTTCTTTGAGATTGTTTATGTAGTGGATTACATTGATGGATTTCCTTATATTGAACCATCCCTGCATCCCTGGGATGAAGCCTACTTGATCGTGGTGAATGATCGTTTTGATGTGTTCTTGGATTCGGTTGGCAAGAATTTTATTGAGTATTTTTGCATCGATATTCATAAGAGAGATTGGCCTGAGATTCTCTTTCTTTGTCGGATCTTTGTGTGCTTTTGGTATTAGTGTAATTGTGGCTTCATAGAACGAGTTGGGTAGTGTTCCTTCTGTTTCTATTTTGTGGAACAGTTTGAAGAGTATTGGTGTTAGGTCTTCTTTGAAGGTCTGATAGAATTCTGCACTAAAACCATCTGGACCTGTGCTTTTTTTGGTTGGAAGACTTCCAATGACAACTTCTATTTCTTCAGGGGTTATAGGACGGTTTAGATGGTCTATTTGATCCTGATTTAATTTTGGTACTTGGTATCTGTCAAGGAAATTGTCCATTTCCTCAAGATTTTCTAGTTGTGTTGAATACAGGTTTTTGTAGTAGGATCTGATGATTTTTTGAATTTCCTCAGTTTCTGTTGTTATCTCTCCCTTTTCGTTTCTGATTTTATTAATTTGGATACTATTTCTGTGCCCTCTGGTTAGTCTGGCTAAGGGCTTATCTATCTTGTTGATTTTCTCAAAGAACCAACTCCTCGTTTTGTTGATTCTTTGTATGGTTTTATTTGTTTCTACTTGATTGATTTCAGCCCTGAGTTTGATGATTTCCTGCCTTCTACTCCTCTTTGGTGTATTTGCTTCTTTTTGTTCCAGGGCTTTCAGGTGTGCCATTAAGCTGTTAGTGTATGCTGTCTCCCGTTTCTTTTTGGCGGCACTCAGGGCTATGAATTTTCCTCTTAGCACTGCTTTCATTGTGTCCCATAAGTTAGGGTATGTTGTGCCTTCATTTTCATTAACTTTCAAAAAGTCTTTGATTTCTTTCTTTATTTCCACCTTGACCAAGTTATCATTGAGTAGAGCATTGTTCAGCCTCCATGTGTACGTGGGTTTTCTTTTGTTTTTGTTGCCATTGAAGACCACCCTTATTCCATAGTGATCTGATAGGAGGCATGGGATTATTTCTATCTTCTTGTATCTGTTGAGGTCTGATTTGTGACCAATTATATGGTCAATTTTGGAGAAGGTACCATGAGGAGCTGAGAAGAAGGTGTATTCTTTAGCTCTAGGATGAAATGTTCTATATATATCAGTTAGTTCCATTTGGTCCAAGGCTTCAATTAGATTCACTGTGTCCCTGTTTAGTTTCTGCTTTCCTGAACGATCCATTTCAGAGAGCGGGGTGTTGAAGTCACCCACTATTATTGTGTGCGGTGCGATGTGTGCTTTGAGTTTTAGTAAAGTTTCTTTTACGAATGAGGGTGCCCTTGCATTTGGAGCATAGATATTCAGGATTGAGAGTTCTTGATGGTGGATTTTTCCCTTGATCAGTATGTAGTGTCCTTCTGTGTCTTTTTTGATGACTTTGGGTTGAAAATCAATTTTATCCGATATTAGGATGGCTACTCCACCTCGTTTCTTGGGGCCATTTGCTTGTAAAATTGTTTTCCAGCCTTTTACTCTGAGGTAGTGTTTGTCTTTGACACTGAGGTGCGTTTCCTGCATGCAGCAAAAAGCTGGGTCCTGTTTACGTATCCAGTCTGCTAGTCTATGTCTTTTAATTGGGGAATTGAGACCATTGATATTAAGAGAGATTAAGGCATAGTGATTATTGCCATCTGCCATTCTTGACGCTATCTTTATGTTTGAGTGGTTATCTACTTTTGGGTTTGATTCAAGAAGGTTATTATCTCATTTTTTCCAGGGTGTTGTTTCTCTCCCTGTATTGGAGGTTTCCACCTATTATCCGTTGCAGGGCTGGATTTGTGGAAAGATATTGTGAAAATTTGGTTTTATCATGGAATATCTTGGTCTCTCCATCTATGGTGATTGAGAGTTTTGCTGGGTATAGTAGTCTAGGCTGGCATTTGTGCTGTCTTAGTGTCTGCATGAGATCTGCCCAGGATCTTCTGGCTTTCATAGTCTCTGGTGAGAAGTCTGATGTGATTCGGATAGGTCTTCCTTTGTATGTTACTTGGCCCTTTTCTCTTACTGCATTTAGTATTCTTTCTTTGTTTAGAACATTCGGTGTTTTGATTATTATGTGACGGGAGGTATTTCTGTTCTGGTCCAGTCTGTTTGGAGTTCTGTAGGCTTCTTGTATGTTCATCGGCATCTCTCTCTTTAAGTTAGGGAAGTTTTCCTCCATAATTTTGTTGAAGATGTTTACTGGCCCTTTAAGTTGCAAATCTTCACTCTCATCTATACCTATAATCCTTAGGTTTGGTCTTCTCATTGTGTCCTGGATTTCCTGGATGTTTTGGGTTACGCGTTTTTTTGCATTTTGCATTTTCTTTGACTGTTGAGTCGATGCTTTCTATGGAATCTTCAGCACCTGAGATTCTTTCTTCCATCTCTTGTATTCTATTGTTGATGTTTGCATCTATGACTCCTGATTTCTTCCCAAGGTTTTCTATCTCCAAAGTTGTCTCCCTTTGTGATTTCTTAGTTGTTTCTACTTCCTTTTTTAGTTCCTGGATGGATTTGCTGAGATCCTTCACTTGTTTGTTTGTATTTTCCTGTATTTCTTTAAGGTATTTTTGCATTACCTCTTTCAGGATTTCTTCCTGATGACCCACGTTCTCCTGCATTTCTCTGAGCGATTTTTGTGTTTCCTCCTCATGGGATTCCATCTGTTGATCCATCGTCTCCTGCATTTCTTTAAGCAGTTCTCGTGTTTCCTTTGTAAGGGCATCTAACCGTTGATTCATTTCTTTAAGCAATTTTTGTGTTGCCTCCTTATGGGCATCCGTCTGTTGACCCATATTCTTCTGCATTTCTTTATGCAAATTTTGTGATTCCTTTGTGAGTGCATCTACCCGTTGATTCATCTCGTTAAGCGATTTTTGTGTTGTCTCCTTGTGCGCCTCCATCTTTTGATCCATGTTCTCCCGCATTTCTCTAAGCGATTTTTGTGTTTCCTTTGTAAGGGCTTCTAACCGTTGATTCATGGTCTCCTGTAACTCTTTATGAGATTTATTTGTGTCCTTCTTGTGATCCTCTAATAGCATCATGAGAAGTGATTTTAAATCCAGATCTTGTCTTTCGGGTGTGGTGGGGTATCCAGGACTTGCTGCTGTTGGAGAGTTGGGTTCGGATGGTCCCACATTACTTTGATTACTGTTAGTAACATTCCTACGTTTGCCTTTTGCCATCTGGATACCTCTGGTGTTAGTTGGTCCTGCTGCCACTGGCTGTTGGTTGGACCTCCTGTGAGCCTGCAAAGCTATTTCTGCCCCCCCCTGGATTACCAGGATTCCCCTGGCACCGATTTCTGGGGCCTGCCTGCTCCTGAGTGACTTTGGAGCCCTAATGTGCTTTGCCCCAAGTGATCTTATATTGGGGAGGCCTTGCACATCTAAAGGCTCAGCCTAGTGGATTCCTGGAGCAGAGGTCGCCAAAGGGAGGCTGGCAGGCTCCTGCCCTGTGCAGGGGTGTGTGATCTCTCCTGGGGGGGGGGGGGAGGGGGCGTCCCTCTGCCAGGCAGAAGTCCCACAGCAGATCTGGCGCGCTGGTCACTGCAGATCAGCCCAGCACCTGGGAGCAGGTTACACACAAGCTGCCTGAACCCGAAGCGATATTATGCCTGTCTGTCTCTGAGCCTGGTGGTCCCAACTACCTGGTCACTGGAGCAAAGATGGCGGAGGGCACTCTCCGTGGCGCTGCTCACCCTGTGGTCACGATGGCCCGCCGATCTGGCACCCAGACGACCACAGCGCCAACCCGCCCTCGGGCACAGAAGGAAGCCCCAACAGGCCGTGTCCCAAGTGATGTTATATTGGGGGGAGAGCCTGGGTACCGGTCTCTCCAGCGCAGTCCGCGGGAACAGAGGTCGCGGAAGGGAAGCTGGCGGGCTCCCTCCCTGCGCGGGGTCCCTCCACCAGGCAGAAGGTCCCACCGCGGAACTGGCGCGCTGGTTACTGCAGATCAGCCCAGCACCTGGGAGCAGGTTACACCCAAGCTGCCTGAAACCGAAGCGATATTATGCCTGTCTGTCTCTGAGCCTGGCGGTCCCAACTACCTGGTCACTGGAGCAAAGATGGCGGAGGGCAGTCTCCGTGGCGCCGCTCACCCTGTGGTCACGATGGCCCGCCGATCTGGCGCCCAGACGACTACAGCGCCAACCCGCCCTCGGGCACAGACGGAAGCCCCAACAGGCCGTGTCCCAAGTGATGTTATATCGGGGGGAGAGCCTGGGTACCGG
Organism: Tokudaia tokunoshimensis; assembly: GCA_036184795.1. NCBI lineage: Eukaryota > Metazoa > Chordata > Mammalia > Rodentia > Muridae > Tokudaia > Tokudaia tokunoshimensis. The sequence continues at coordinate 22,935,697 of BTHU01000007.1, read as the reverse complement.
TCTCTCCAGCGCAGTCCGCGGGAACAGAGGTCGCGGAAGGGAAGCTGGCGGGCTCCCTCCCTGCGCGGGGTCCCTCCACCAGGCAGAAGGTCCCACCGCGGAACTGGCGCGCTGGTTACTGCAGATCAGCCCAGCACCTGGGAGCAGGTTACACCCAAGCTGCCTGAAACCGAAGCGATATTATGCCTGTCTGTCTCTGAGCCTGGCGGTCCCAACTACCTGGTCACTGGAGCAAAGATGGTGGAGGGCAGTCTCCGTGGCGCCGCTCACCCTGTGGTCACGATGGCCCGCCGATCTGGCGCCGGCTAATATCCTCTTATCAGCAAATGCATACTATGCATGTTCTTTTGGGTCTAGGTTACATCACTCAGGATGATATTTTCTACTTCCATCCATTTGACTGCAAAATTCATGATGTTCTTGTTTTTAATAGCTGATTAATATTCTATTATGTAAATTAACCACATTTTCTGTAACTGTTAGAAGACTTTTAAAGTTTGATTCTACTTCACAAGGGTTTATAGGTCTCTTTTGACCTTGATTTGATTTTGGTAGGTGGTTCATATTGAGCAAATTATCTATTCTTTTATGTTTTCCAATTTGATGGAGTACAGGTTTTTAAAGTAAGCCTTGAGATTCTTTGGTTTTCTACTGTGTCTTTTGTTATTCCCTTATTTTCTGATTGTGTTAATTTGGATATTTTCTTCATGCCTTTAGTTAGCTTGAACAAGGGTTTGTTTATCTTGTTAAATAAAGGGTTGGTTTCTCAGTGAACTGTCTCATTGTTTCATCAATTCTTTGTATTGTTCTCTTTGTTTCTATTTTATTGATTTCAGCCCCCAGTTTGATTATTTCCTGCCACCTACTACTCTAGGGTTTGATTACTTCTTTTTGTTCTAGAGCTTTCAAGTTTGCCTGTAGGTTGTTAGAATGGGATCGCCTTTTAATGTAAGCACGTATTGGTATGAATTTTCTTCTTAGTATTGCTTTTATTGTGTTCCATAAGTTTGAGTACGTTGTATATTCAATTTCAATGAATTCTAGAATGTCTTTAATTTCATTCTTCACTTATGGCTTGACCCATTTTCCATTCAGTAGACAGTTATTCAGTTTCCCTGAGTTTGTAAGCTTTTTGTTTTTTCTGGTTTTGTTGGTATTCAGACTTAATCTGTGATGGACTGATAGCATACAGGGAATTATTTCATTTTTCTTGCAGTTCTTGCAACTTTTTTGTGATAGAGTATTCGGTTAATTTTGGAGAAAGTCCTCTGAGCAGCTGAGAAGGTATATTCTTTTTGTTTGGATGGAACGTTTATAAATATCTCTTAAGTCTATTTGGTTTGCAACGTTTGTTAGCTCCAGTATTTCTGTTTAGTTTTTGTCTGGTTGACCCGTCCATTGGTGAGAGAGGGACATTGAAGTCTCTCCCACTATTTTATTTTTTATTTTCTATATTTTTTATTTACGTTCCCAATGATTTCCCCTTTCCCGGTTCCCCCCTCCCCAAAAGTCCCATAAGCCCTCTTCCCTCCCCCAGTTCCCCAGTCAACCCCCTCCCACTTCTCTGTCCTGGTATTCCCCTACACTGCTATATCCAGTCTTTCCAGGACCAGGGGTCTCTCCTTTCTTCTTCTTGGAAATCAATTGATATGTGAATTGTGTCTTGGGTATTCTGAGCTTCTGGATTAATATCCACTTATCAGTGACTGCATACCATGTGTGTTCTTTTGTGATTGGGTTACCACACTAAGGATGATATTTTCCAGTTCTGATCATTAGCCTAATAATTTCATGAATTCATTGTTTTTAATAGCTGAGTAGTATTCCATTGTGTAAATATAGCACATCTTCTGTATCCAGTCCTCTGTTGAGGGACATCTGGGTTCTTTCCAGCTTCTGGCTATTATAAATAAGGCTGCTATGAACATAGTGGAGCATGTGTCCTTATTGCATGCTGGGGAGGCCTCTGGGTATATGCCCAGGAGTGGTATAAGAGGGAAGAGCCTTGAACACATGGGCACATGGGAGAATTTCCTGAACAGAACACCAACAGCTTATGCTCTAAGATCAAGAATTGACAAATGGGACCTCATAAAATTACAAAGTTTCTGTAAGGCAAAGGACACTGTCAAAAGGACAAAATGGCAGCCAACAAATTGGGAAAAGATCTTTGCCAACCCTACATCTGAAAGAGGGCTAATACCCAATATATACAAAGAACTCAAGAAGTTAGACTCCAGAGATCCAATATAACCCTATTAAAAATGGGGTACAGAGCTAAACAAAGAGTTCTCACCGGAAGAATATCTAATGGTTGAGAAGCACCTAAAGAAATGTTCAACATCCTTAGTCATTAGAGAAATGCAAATCAAAACAACCCTGAGATTTCACCTCACACCAGTCAGAATGGCTAAGATCAAAAACACAGGAAACAGCAGGTGTTGGTGAGGATGTGGAAAAAGAGGAACACTCCTCCACTGCTGGTGGGATTGCAAGCTGGTACAGTCACTCTGGAAAGCAGTCTGGTGGTTCCTCAGAAAACTGGGCATGACACTCCCGAAATCTCCTACTATTAATGTGTAAGGATCAATATGTGATTTAAGCTGTAGGAGTGTTTCTTTTACAAACTTTGGCACCATTGTTTCTGGGCATAGTTGTTAAGAATTGAAACGTCATCTTTCTGAACTTTTCCATTGATAAGGATGTAGTGTCCTACCCCATTGCTTTTGACTAGTTTTCCTTTGATGTCTATTTTTGTAGCTGTCTTCAGATCTCTACGGATGGTTGTGAGCCACCATGTGGTTGCTGGGATTTGAACTCAGGACCTTCAGAAGAGCAGTCAGTGCTCTTAACCGCTGAGCCATCTCTCCAGCCCGATGTCTATTTTTATAAATACTAAAATTACTAAACCAGCCTTCTTCCCAGGTCCATTTCCTTGGAACATCTTTTTTTCAACCCTTTTCCCAGAGGTAATGTCTATCCTTGATGTTTTGGTGGTTTTTGAATGCTGTAGAAGACAGGATACTGTCTTCAGATCTATTATGTTAATCTATATCCATTTCTTCAACACTTGAGATTTTCTCTTCCATATCTCATACCTACTGATGAAGATTGCCTCTGTAATTTGTTTGAATTCCTAAATGTCTGAATTCCTAAATTATCTCAGTTTATGTTTTCTTAATTAATTCTATTTCCACTTTCAGATGTTGACTAGTTTTATTAGTTTTCTTCTGTTGTTTGTGTTCTCCTAGATTTCTTTAAGGGATTTATTAATCTCCCCTTTTCAGATCTTTATCATCTTCATATAGTTTGTTTAAATACTTTTTCTTGTGCTTCAGCTATGTTGGAATGTTCACATGACAAAGAGAGACATAGAGGGCTTCTGTGACCACTCCACTCCACAAAAGGTAACAACCTAGACAGAAAGCCATTGAAGAGAATTCTTAAGTTTTGTGATAAGGATACCGAAGTGTAGCTTTCCACAGTAGATGACTTCTGGCAGAACTGGGAGTGGAGAAGGACTTTAAGGGGCCATCAGGAGTTTAACCATTCTCAAGGGACTATCTGAACAATACAAATTGGACTTGTTTTTGATGTTGTTTCTTCTTTTATCTTTTGGGGGAGGAGGAGGCAAAAAGAGTGGAGAGGTGGTCCTGGAAGGACTGGGAAGTAGGGTTAATTGGGGTGCATTAGGAGAAATTCCCAAATAGTCAATAAAAATATTATGTTAAAAGACCAAAAGCTCTAGCAATTTTATTTAATTAAGATGAAGATGAGTATATAAAACCACCTATGGATTCATACATTCATACATATACATCATATATATATATACATGGAAAAAAGTCAGGTTTTATGAGCTTAAGAGGATTCCAGTTTATAATAGGAAGTCTACTGAAATTTTGGCCTTCAGTAATTAGGTCCGGAATAAAGATACATATTTGGTTGTTACTGGCTCATTAACATAGATAGCACACATATAAATCATTATAGGAAGATTAAAAGCTTAGAATGCCATTTGCAAAACAGAGACCTGTGCAGAACAAGCAATGTAGGAAAAGATCCCCCCAGGGAGACAAGACAGTAATTATGCCACCAACTTCAAGTCTTTCAAGGATTAAGATACTAGGATGTCAAAGGTCATAAGGGAAGAAGTAAAGGTCAAGAACAGTAATGGTCCTTCTGTATTTCCCTGTTCTATGGTTGCTAATGATGACAAAAGTTCCAATGTATCAGAAACTGAAGTTTTTCTGCAAAGAAAATCAAAGGACCTAGACTAAGAACAATAGAAATGGGTTATTATTCCTAAAAGTTTGCTCTAGAAGCAATACATGCCCTAGGGAATTACTGGGTCATTAGCAGAAAGGCTCACTTGAAAACATTTAAAACATGGCTTGATTTCTCAGGTATTTTAAAAGAGGTATTGCTTATTTGTAAAAACTACTCCATAGATATTTTAAAATATAGTTTAATGAGATTATTTATGAAGATTATAAGATTCAAAGTCAAGAAAACAGTGTTTACCAGATACAAAAGGGCAGATGAGCCAGTGAACTCACAGAGACGGCAACAGCATGGGTAAGCTCAATCTAGACAAAAATCTCAGCATGGAGAAGGGGAGTGGGCATGAAGCCCCAGCCCCTAGGCTTCTGGGATGGATAGTCCCTTTTCTTCAATGGAGAGACACTGGGTATAACAACTACATTCCATGACAAACAGTCAGTAGTAGTTGGCCAACACAAATCGGGCACAAGTGGGTTGACGTTTTTTGTTTTGTTTTGTTTTGTTTTTGCATTTTTGTTTTAAGAGAGAGAAAGAATATGATGTTGAGAGAGTAGGAAGTGGGGGTGTGGAGAGGATCTGGGAAGAACTGAGGGAAAGGAAAGAATATGATCAAAACATACTGAATAAATTATCAAATAAAACTGTAGTAGGCCTCAGTCATAAATCAAGTAATTGGTAGGCAAAATGCTGGTTTTAGGGTAGTGGATAACCTAACTTTTTCGACAAACGCTCTTAGAATTTCTTTTAATATTGTTTTATAAACTACTCTTGGTTATGCGAGGGTGAAATTAAGCAGGTGTGTCTTTGTACAGACAGCATATGAAAGGCCATGAACTCTTTCCTACAGTGTTAAAAATTATACACAGGTAGCAGTCAGGAATTTTACCATCATAAAGTTAAAAGGAGGGAGGTTTTAGAGAATTCAAAATGTTAAGCTGGCTTACTAGTTCACCCATGGTCTGAAATGCAAGCAACAAACATTTTTTAATTATTTCCCTATATTTTTTGAGATTTTAGTGCAATTACATCACTTTCTACTTCCCTCTTCTCCCTTGAAATCCTCCTATATAACTTCCTAGCTTAAAGTTCACTTATTGTTATTATATACATACATGTATATATGTACATATTCCTAACTATACAAATACAACCTGCTCAGTCTATACGGTGTTACATGTATGTATATTTTTAAGGCTAACCATTTGGTAATGGATAATTAATTGGTGTGATCTTCCTTAGGGAAGACTATTTCTTCCATTATCAACATTCTTTATTTGGCAGTAATTCTTTGTGTAGGGTCGAGGCCTCCTGCGCCTCATACACTTCAGCATGTAAAAGACAGAACATTTTAAGTCTGTTGAATGAGGAATTGATGCATGAGCTAGTTTTCATTAAAAATGAGAATTACCTGAGGAAATCAAGCACACAACACAGTTGAAAACTGAACTCTTCTACCTTTGAGGAGATCAGAAAAGGACAGATAAAGTCAGCTAATGCTACAGCTAATTACGACTGGCATGATGAGCCTTTCCACTTTGCACTTAAGAAAGCAACAGCCGCAGCTTAATCTGAACTGACTTGAAATTCAGACAAGTGGGAGAAAAAAGTTTTATCTATAAATCTCTTCTATTAAATAGTTGCTAAGAGAGGGCAAACCAATTTTCTGCAAAGATGAGTTTCCAGACTGGTTAGCCAATCCCAAGAGAGCAATCCTAAGACTATATAAATACACACACACACACACACACACACACACACACACACACACTCATACACACAATCATCATCAATTATAGTTAAAGAATAAGAGACCATGAATTTGATAAGGAATAGGAAGGGCATGGAAGGATTTGGATGAAGATGAATCACCTAAATATACTGTTCATATAAGAAATCCATAAAAACTAAATGAACACATATATTTCCCTCAGAGTCCCAAGTACAAATATGTTGAGGTGATGACCTGTCAGTTACCTCTGCTGCCAGGACCTAGGTCTTTAACCTCTCAAAGCCTCAAATCAAGAAGAATGATATACCTACAGTAAGCCACCCTAAGGAAGGCTTATGAAGGTTCAATTATTAATGGAAATCATGTCTTGAGATCAAAACTGGGCAAAAATCATTAATTAAGATAGATGGTGCTGCCTAAGGTGAGATGATATCATTGGGACAGCATCCTACTTAACTCCAAGTCCAAGGTGTTTATCTGGATGTTTGTACCATTTCTGTCTGGAGGCATTGTTTCTGTGTAGTCTCCATAAACTGAATGCTCTCATATGCTATGATTAAAATATGTTCCACTTCTTTCTATACATTATACAATTAATGAGCAGTTATGTGTTGAAAGCAACAAGTCCCAACAAATGACAAGAATATTTCTTCTATATGTGGGAGAGAAAATACCGTTTAAAACATAGCCTTCTGTTAACCATTAACTTTGGGGGGGAAAGCAAGGTTAACTTTTCCAGCATTTGAACTTTACTTGGCACTCATAAATTGATTCTCAGTGTTGAAGTTTACACGCCCAGTCAAATTAAAACTTGGTTTAGCCGTTTGTTGGCCTACAACTTTTAAATTGCAGGGTATTTCTCTGGAAACGCTGATGGGAACTAATAGTTTTGGAGAATTGCCTCTGAAAGCCTGACCTCCTCCTCCTCCTCTTCCTCCTTTGTAGCCTCAGAAAACTCTACAATTCACTGATTGTTTCACTAAGTTACTTTCACAACTGTGGGGGGGGGAAGGGGGGAGGGAGCAGCGACAGCGCGGGTCCTGCATAGGAGAAACACTGGCAGGCAAATCCCACATGGGGGGATGGGGGGGACACTGGCAGGCCCACGCTCCACACTGTGATAGGGAGTGCTGGCGCCTGAGTACCTGTGGAGCATGAGACTGCCTGGCTAGCAGGGAAGGAGGTCTTTGTTTAGAAGGCGGTGCGGTTCTGGCATGGACCTCCCAGGTACCTGTTAAAGAAGCTTGGTTGGCAGAGACATAGCTGCTCGATCCTTTCCCTGGTGGCTGGAAATGCTTCTAAGCTGTGGATTTTGACAAAAGAGGCAGTTAATAGTTTTAATGCTTTATTATTATGAGAGTAGAAAGAGAAAAGGAGATAGAGAAGTAAAGAAAGAGAAGATAGAAAGATGAGGGAAGGCCATGACCACATGGAAAGGAGAAAAGGAATGGGGGGAGGGAGGACAGAGAGAGAGAGACACGAGAGAGGCGAGGGAGGCGAGAGAGAGATAAGAGATCGAGGAGGGGCAAGAAGCTTCCTTTAATAGTGGACTGGGTTACCTGGCAAAAGCCAGGTAACAGAGGGGCGGGGAAAGCCTGGATGTAGTCAGGTGACTGCAGAGGTAGAGTCCAGCCTAGGGACCTGGGGCATGGCCACATGTGACTGATGGCCACAGGATTATGGAGTTGAGGAGTCAGAAGTCTGGGAGCATAGCTCACGGGTTCCATACCTTGTAGAAATGTTAGACTTGGAGTGACCTTGCTCAATCAAGCTACAAACTGTCTCATACCATGGTTCCACACACAACTACATCTATTTTCAGAAATATTAAAAATCACATGCTTTTGTTACATTTGAAAAAAGTTAACTTGAATAATGACTCATAGAAAAGAATAAAACATAGCATTGTGCCAAACAACCATAGAACAATTTTTTTAACACAAGCAAACTAAATTTAGATTAATAATCCATAAAAGTAAATGGAAGGCAAACCATTACTTATGACTTCAGGCTTTTAAACATTATGTAATGGGATATCAGTTAAAATTCATAAAGAGAGAATAATCTAATTTTTTAGAGAACATTCAAAGAAACATGCAGAGCTTATGCTCTTTCCTCTTCTGATGATGTGAAATAACCTCATGAAGACACTTTAGAAATGTTATTTGGAATTTAAAAAGTTATTATACTACTAATATTTCCCAAAGTTACAAAAAAAGTAAACATGAAAAATAGGAATCATCATTATTATCATATAATTCTTGCGCTATTTATAAAATTATAATGCCCCTCTACTTACTGTGTTTATTTTTTTAATGAATTTTCCTGTTGGTAACACACATCTGAGTATTTATTTTTATGCCAAAGAGAATATTCTTTGAAATTAAAATTAAAGTTGAAAATTAAAATGTGTTGATAACTTGTGAAGAGCATAAATGTTTATAACTACTCATGTTAGCTTCTGAAATGCCCATCAACTATCAAGTGCAAGAATATTACTAATTCACAGAAAAATATGCTAAACCTTACACAAGAAAATTGATGCAAGATGTTTCCTATTCATTCACATTGAGGGAGTGAGAGGCCAGTGATTGGAGGAGAGAGAGGAGGAGGAGCTAAGAGAAGGAGGGGAGGACAGAGAGGGAGCCTAGGAGCTGCTCGAGGTGAGGGGAGGAGGAGATGCACAGATCCAGATGGCGTCAGATGTGTTTCTGGTATGCTGAGGGGTTAGAAATATTGGGATAAGACTTTATCATTGTAAATTGGCATTATGTAATTGGGAGTTTCATATGCATAAATATATTTGGTTAACTACTCAAGTTTAAGAGTGATGCTTTACCGGATACTTGGAAGGAGTGGTTGCTGGGCAGGAGAGAGACCCGCTGGGACTTGGAGCAGAGGCCTGGCAGGTGGTACTATATTTTAATCTTTTCCCACTACAAAAAAATTTCCCATTACAGGACAAACTTGACCAGGAAATGTAAATTGTAAATAGCCATGTGACATCATATATATATATATATATATATATATATATATATATATATAAATATATATATATGTGTGTGTGTGTGTGTGTGTGTGTGTGTGTGTGTGTGTGTGTGTATGTGTGTGTGTGTGTGTGTGTGTGTGTGTGTAAAGTCTGGGGAATGTTTCTGTACTATTTTAAGATTTCTGTAAATTTATCCAATGCTTTTATATTTGATATTCTGCTGAAGAAATATTCTTATTTTAAATGAAAAGGAGGCATACAGACATCGAGATGAAGAAGAGAGAAGATTATAAAGATATTAACATATCCATCGATGATCTAGAAGCTGTGCGATTTAATTTTGGTCAACTGACGTCATATGTTTCTGCTCTGAGGGAGAGCAGAGCAGTTGGATGGGCTTGAACAAGGACATACTCAGTTTAACAGAAGAGTAAATATAAATGTGACTAAGTTGAGACGTGTGCAATCAAGAAATATGAAGATAAAGAATTGATAACATAGAAAATACAAAAAGGTTAGAAGCTGTTAGACACTTCCTAAGATAAAAAAAAAAAGTTTCATGTTCCCCAAACCCTCAGACATCTCTTTAGGTCTCCAAAATGACACCAACTGCAGCCTTCCTTCCCTCCTTCCCATACCTCCTGTGAATCCCACAGACCATTTCCTCCTAACCTCTCTCCTCCCACTTCTTCCTGTACTCCAGTCCCCGCTCAACTACACACTCACTTAACAAACAAACAAACAGATAGGCTGCCCACCGATCTTCTCTTCTCTCTCAGTTCCAAACCGAATCTCAATCCAAGCTATGCAGCAGAACACCTGTGGCAGGTATCACTGTCCCCTTGCTCCCATCTCCTGTGGATCCCACAGATCCACTCTAACCTTCCTCCACCCACTTATTTCTTTGTCCCAGAACCCAATTCTAGCAGGCACCCCTTACTAACCTGACACTCCTCTCAGGGCAAGAAGTAGGTGAAGGCAAACCCACAACTTTCCTACTGCTCACAAGGTCCAATTTCCCAACTCCATCTCAGTCACATTCCCAGCTCTGTAGCAGGAAACCTGATGTGGACTCCCTTTCCTCTTTGACTCCATTACAACAGATTACAAAGTACTTCTCTTCCATTCTTCTTTCCCCAAAATCATCCCAATATTCCAGCCTCCAACACCAGCAATCGTTCCATGTGAACGATTAGCTTAGCAGGCCAGGAAAACAGGCATCATCCTCTTTAAAAAATCCAAAGCAATAACAGAAATCAAGGAACAGAACACCTCCTCAAAAAAGAAATTTAGAAATCAGCACCTAAACATATAATCAGCCAAAACCCAGATGTCTAGACAGCAACCTGAAAACACAGTAACACCAGAAGCCAGCTATCCTACTACAGCCGGCCCTGAATACTCCAACACAGCTGCAGCACTAGAAAAAAACCTTAAAACCAACTATGTAACCATGATAAAGTTCCTTAATGAGGAAATGAATCCCTTAAAGAAATCCAGGAAAAAAAAAACAACAAAAAAAAATGGAGGAAATGAATAAACCTATTAAGAAGATCAAAGAAAACAAAAAGTTGAAGGAAATAAAAAAAAACTGTTCAAGATCTGAACACAGAAATAGAATAAATAAAGAAAATACAAAAAGAGGGAATTCTGGAAATAAAAAAATGGGAATTTGAACAGGAACAATGGCAGCAAGTTTCACCAAGTCAATACAAGATATGAAAGAAGGAATATCAGGTGTTAAAGATATAATTTAAAAAATGGATACATAAGTCAGAGTTATATATTGACTCATACTAGAAATGCTATATCCAAAATACAATGTTAAACTCAAAATAGGCCAGACACAAAAAATTCAAAAAAATCTATAACACTAATGAAAAGACCAAATCTAAGAATAATAATAGGTATAGAGGAAGAAGAAAACTAGCTGAAAGGCCAAGAATAATTTTAAAACAAAATTATAGAAGAACATTTTCCTAAACTAAAGAAGGAGATGCCTATAAAAGTGCCAGAAGTACACATGACACCAAATAGATTGGATCAGAAAAGAAACCCACCTCACTACATAATAAACAAAACATTAAACATACAGAAGAAAGAAAGAATATTAAAAGCTGCGAGGAGAAAAGACCAAGTAACATATACAGACAGACATATTTGGATTACATTTGACTTCTCAATGGATACTCATATAGACCCAGAAGGGCCTGGAAAGATGTGCTGCAGAATTTATGATGCCACACATGCTAGCTCAGACTATTATACCTAGCAAAACTTTCAATTAGCTTAGATGGAGAAAATAAAATATTCCATGGTATGACTAAATTTATACAATATCCAGCTACAGCCCCAGCCCTACAGAAGGTATGGAAAGCTCTATCCTAAGGAAAGTAACATCCACAAAAATATAGAAAATAAATAACCTCAAACCAGTAAATCAAAAGAAGGAAAACACACACACTACCACCACCACCACCACCACCACCACCACCACCAGATACATTAACAAAATAACAGTAACCAACATTCACCACCCTTTGATATCTCTCAGTATCTATGGCCTCAATTTCCCAATAAAAAGACAAAGACTAATAGATGGATGTGAAAACAGTATCCATTCTTTTGCTGCATTCAAAAACCAAATCTCAGCATCAAGGGTAGACATCTGCAACCTCAGAATAAAGGGTTGGAGAAAGATATTCCAAGAAAATAGACCTAAGAAGAAAGCTGGTTTAAAGAAAAAATAATCAAAAGTGATGAGGAAGAATATTCCATACTCATCAAGGGAAAAATTCGGCAGGATGACATTTGAATTTTTAATATCAATGCCCACACACAAGGAGACCCAAGTTACACTCCTCCAGCTTAAATCACATATTGATTCACACACACTGATAGTAATACAGAGACTTCAGTACAACTTTCTGCCATCCAGAGAAAAACTAAACAGAGAAATATTGGGGCTAAAAGACATTATAAACCAAATGGACCTAATAGATATTTACAGAACATTCTACCCAGACACAAAAGAACCGCAGCACTTCAGAACTTTCTCCAAAATTGAGCACACATTTTGACATAAATCAAGTCTCCACAGATATAAAAAAAAAATTGAAAAAACCTCTTGCATACTATAAAACAACCTAGGATTAAAGCTAGATAGCAACAAAAACAGAAAGATTGCAAATTCATTGAAACTGAACAATATCTACTGAATTAAAAGTAGGTCAAGACAGAAATAAATTAAAGACATCCTAGAGTTCAATGAAAGTGAATACATATCATACCTAAACTTAAAAGACACTATGAAAGCAGTACTAAGAGGGCCGTTCATAGCATTACGTAGCCATATTAAAAAAATGGAGATATCTCATTATAGTAACTTAACAGCACACCATAAAGCTCTAGAACAAAAAGAAATAATCACACCCAAGAGGAGTAGATGGCAGAAAACAAGCAAAGTCGGGACTGAAGTCAATAAAATAGAAGCAAAGAGAACAATACAAAGAGTCAATGAAGCAAAGAGTTAGTTCTTTGAGAAAATTAACAAGATACACAAACAAAACTAACTAAAAGATACAGATAGAATATCCAAACTAACAAAATCAAAAGGGGAAACTGAGACATAACAAAAGACACAGAAGAAATCCAGAGACTCGTAAAGGACATATTTGTAAAAACCTGTGCTCCACCAAATTGGAAAATCTAAAAGACTAGATGAATTTCTCAATAGGTACTACTTATCAAAGTTAAATCAAGATCAGAATATGTCTAGAACCCTTAATGAAATAGCAGTCATTAACTCTTCCAACCAAAAAATAAAATAAGAGCCAGAGCCAGATGATTTTAGAGGAGAATTCTAGCAGACTTTCAAAGAAGAGTTAATGGCAATATCTCCCAAATAATTTCACAAAATGGAAGCAGAAGGAGCATTAACTAATTCATTTAATGGGACCACAGTTATTCTGAAGCACAAACCATATAAAGACTCAATGAAGAAAGTGAATTACAGACCAATTTCCTTTACGAACATAGTTGCAAATATACTCAATATAACACTTGCAAATTGAGCCCAAAAACACATTAAAAAGATTATCCATCATGATCAAGTAGTCCACATCCCAGAGATGCAAGGATGTTTTAATATATGAAGATCAGTAAATGTAATCTACCATATAAACAAACTGAAATTTAAAAAACACTGCCATCTCATTAGATGCAGAAAATATCTTTGACAAAATTCAATGCCCCTTCATGATAAAAGTCCCAGAGATATTTGGGATACAAGGGACATACCTAAACACAATAAAAGCAATGTTCTTGAAGCATATAACCAACATTAATTAAATGGAGAGAAACTCGAAGCAACTCCACTAAAATCAGGAACAAGACAAGGCTGTCCACGGTTGTCCACTCTTTGCATTCAGTATAGAACTTGAAGCAGTAGTGACAATAATAAGAAAACTGAAGATGATCAAGGGACACAAATTGGTAAGGAAGAAGTCATAGTACTGTTATTCCCAGATAATATGATAAATAGGGATGAGTAACTCTAAAATTCCACCAGTGAACTCCTATAGCTGATAAACATTTTCAGCTATATGCAAATGACAAATGGACTGAGGAAAAAAATCAGGGAAACAACACCCTTCATTATAGCCTCAAATAATATGGAATATATTGGGAGTAACTATAACCAAGCAACTGAAAGACTGGTATGATAAAAACTTCAAGTCTTTGAAGAAAGAAATTGGAGAAGATATTAGACGATGGAAAGACCCTCCATGCTTGACACCTGGTAGGATTAGCATAGGAAAAATGACCATCCTACCAAAAGCCTTCTACAGATTAGCACAAAACAATATCAAAATTCCAACACAGTTCTTTGCAGAACTTGAAAGGACAATTCTCAATTTCATATGGAAAAAAAAAAACCAAACAAGATAGCTAAAATAATCCAATACAACAAAGGAAGTCACCATCCCTGATTTCAGGCTGTACTTCAGAGATGTAGTAATAAAAACACATGGTATGAATACATGCAAGTTGTTCAATGGAATTAAATTGTAAGTAGAGACATAAATCTATACACCTATGGACACATAATTTGATAAAGATGCCAGAAATATGAAATAGGAAAATAAGTATCTTCAATAAATGGTACTGGTCAAACTGGATGTCTGCATGTGGAAGAACACAAATTGGTCCGTATTTATCACCCTGCACAAAACTCAAGTCAATGTGGACCAATAACCTTAACATAAAACCAGAGACATTGAATCTGATAGAAGAGAAAGTTGGCAATGACATTGAACACATTGGCACAGGAGAAACCTTTCTGAACAAAACACTGATATATCACTCTTGTGCAAATACCCAAAGGATGCTCCATCCTACCACAATGGCACTCGTTCAAACATGTTCACTGTGGCTTTATTCATAATAGAAACTGGAAACAACCCATATGTACCTCAACAGAAGAATGGATGAAGAAAATATGGTACATTTACATAATGGAGTATTACTCAGCTGCTTAAAAAAATGACATCATGAAAATTATATTAAACTAAGAAAAATCCTGGGTGAGGTAATTAATTCTGACCCAGAAAGACAAATATGACATGTATTCACTCATAAGTGGATGTTGGCTGTTAAGCAAATGATAACCATAATCTGTAGAAGTAGAGAGGTTAGATAAAGAGTGTGGGTCCATGGAGGGAATCATGGATATTCCTGGGAAGGTAAAATAGAATTTTATGGGTGTATGGGGGATGGTGGATGGCAATGGTAGCTAGAGAGAGTAGGTATGGTGGTTATTAAAATACATACATACATACATACATACGTACATACATACATACATATATACATAGTTAAAAATGAAAGACTGGTTATTTGATCAAAATTTGAACTGGCTCAACTGCATGATAGAAAATTTTAAGAAAATATTGAATATGGAATAAAGAATATTAATAAAGAATGCAGAAGACAATAAAATATTCTAAAAATATAAAAGCTATGAAGAAACATAACTGATAACAGACATGGACATTTATAACTTACCAAGAAGATAATACAGGAATTTAGAGAAAATAGAGTAGAATTTCTAAGCAAGTATGATGAGAGCAAATTTTATAAATATGAAATAGTTAATGTGGCATAATATAACAATTATATCAAGAATATGTACTGTTTGAGATAAAATATACTATTTATATTAGATAAGATATAGTATAACTTTTAAGATTATACTATGTCTTTAGCTATTATTTTTATACTTCAGTTAATTTTGATTTCATGTAATCCTGTTTGACAATTCTTGGGAGTATTTTCTGAGCAATTGAAGACTTTTTCATAAATTCTTTGTCCATACCTACTTTTTAAATTGTTTTGACTGTGTTTTCTTCTATCATTTTCAGAATTTTAGAACTTACACAAAGTATTTGATCTATATAATTTAATAAAGTTAGATTGTGTAACTAAATTTACTCTTTATCAAGCCCTGTCTACCCATCACTATTTGTTGAAAAGAGTGTTGTCTTAGGGTCTCTATTTCTCTGATCAAATACTGGGAGCAAAAGCTACTTGGGGAGTAAATGGTTGGTTTTGCTTATAGTTCCACATCATAGTTCATCACTGAAGAAATTCAGGGCTGGAACCACAAGTCTGGAAGCAAAAATGCTACAGAGGCCATGGAGGAATTCTGTTTATTGGCTTTCTTCCAAAGCCTGCATTCTTTCCTAGCATGGAGAACCAGCTGCCCAGGATTGGCTACATCCCCAGTAAGATGAGCAATCAAGAAAATGCACCACAGGCTTGCCCACAGGTCAGCCTGGTGGAAGTATTTTCTCAATTGAGGTTCCTTCTTCCAAAGCAAACCTACCTTGTGTCAAGTTAATATAAACATATTCAGCACAGGTGTCATTTATACAATGTATCCTTTCAAGACTATTGTCAGAGGTTAAGAGCCTGTAGCTGATTTTCTATATTTCTGGGTCAGTACAATATTGCTGCTGTTACTATGGCTTTTCAGTATAATTTGAGACCAGATATTGTGAAAGACCAGGACTTGTGTTTTGTTTTGTAGTTTCATTTTGGTTTGTTTTTTATATTTAAGACTGCTTTGTCTGTTAGCTTTTTAAGCTTCCATATGAATAACCAACAGAGTGAAGAGACAGTATACATGACTGGAGAAAACATTTGCTAACAATTCACTCAACCAGACATATTGCCTGAAATATATAAAGAACTACAAAAATTAAACACCTAAAATGTCATCCAATCATCACACGAGTTAATGAATTCAATAGACTGTACTCAAAGGAAAAAATAGACAGGACCAATGAGTGTACTTTTAAAAGTGTTCAACATGTTCATCTATCAAACACAAGTTAAGTGAAAACTACATTGAGATTCCATCTGACCACAGTCAGAATAGCTATCATCAAGAAAACATGCAATAAGTGCTGACAGGGTTGTGAAAAAAGAGGCCCCTTTGTCCACAGCTTGTAGGACTGTACACTGGCGCTGCCTCTGTAGAAACTGTTATGAAAACTTTCAAAGGACTGAAAAGAACTACCATATCATTAGGATGTAACTCTTGGATATACACACAACATATTCCATGTGTGCCTACTGTACAGATACTTGCACAAGCAGATGGCTGTGTAACTATTCACAAAAGCCAAGGGGTCAACCAAACTTAATTGGTCAAATGACCAATTAAGGAGTACACTCAGAGGGACCAATGGCACCAACTATATATGTAGCAGAGGATGGCCTTGTTGGGCATCAGTGGAGAAGAGGCCCTTGGTCCCGTGAAGACTTGATGGCCCAGTGTAGGGGAATGTGAGGACAGGGAGGCAGGAGTGGATGGGTGGGTAGTGGTACACCCTCATAGAAGCAGGAGGAGGGGGGATGGGATGGGGTTTCAGGCAGTGGGGGAGGAATCGAGAAAGGGGATAACACTTGAAATGTAAATAAATAAAATATCCAATAAAAAAATTCATTCTGTTAAGTTAAATAATGTAGACTCAGAAAGAGAAAATATCAAATTTTCTCTAATGTACAGAATCTATATTTACATCTATATACATACACAGACAGATGTACACATAAATGTATACTTATATGTATATTACATATGACATGATATCAGGACTCTGAGAGCAAGGAAGAGTTCTAAAGGGAGGGGGTGGGTGAAATTAGACGTGGTTATGGAATATATGCTGTATGAAAGCATAAGAAGGGCTATTTGGGAAGAGGAAGTGGACCACAGAGCAGGGAGATAGAGAAAGGGGAAGAGAGTGGAAGGGCAAATCATCAACCAATGTGCATATAATGGAAAAATATCTTTATGGATTTTACTTTTAAACTGATAAGAACTTTAGTTAAAATATAAAGCTCTCCTTGTTTCTTAACAAATGCCAGTATACTACATTGTTATATGACTTTCTCTCGTCCCAAATAAAGCAACCTTCTTTCACATTCTTTCCTCCCTTTTCTCTGTGTACTTGCATGTATTTAATTATTCATTAAAATCACTCACCTCACAGATGAATGTATCAAGCAATACTTAAATACTTAAATACCCAGAGAATACTTATATGAGAAAAAGGTACAGAGGTAAAAAGTAAGTTTTAAGATTCTTTTCTTCATTAATTAATTAGATGTGTAGGTGTATTTTGTCTACATAAAGGTTTGTGAACACTTAGTGCCCATACAGGCCAGAAGAAGGCATCTGATACCTTGGAACTAGAGCCATAGGTGGCTATATGCTACCATGTCAGTACTTGGATTCAAACCCAGGTCCTTTCTAGAAAAGGCAACCAGTGCTTTTAACTGCTGAGCCATTTCTCCATCCCTGAACTCTGAGATTCTTAATGTTGATACATTTAAGAAACAGTGAAAGTGCTCAGAATTTGGTCTAATTGAGGGTACTAAGGTATAATAGTAAAAGTCTAGAGCCCATCATTTATTAATTGCCACTTGGGGATCAAGTCTTTCTGAACACCAATTTCTTTAACTATGAAGACATTAAAGGTATTTTTGCAATTCTCACTTCTGGAATTAAATGCAATACCACTGATTTTGTTGTCACACTGGTAATTGAATAGTGGGATAATGTGGTTGTGATGGAGAGTATGTGATGAAAGAAATGCAGCTCATTATCATGAAATGTTTGTCAGCTTTACACCTGCAGGGCCTACTTATATGTGTTGCTTGCAATTTTTGGATGTAACTATCAACATTTACTTAGGTCTAGTAACAGCCTCTCAATTTACCATCATTCATTGTCTTTATCCTCACATCATAAATATATCTGTAACATGTTAATAACAGATCTTCTGACTTCCTCTCCAAAACAATAATAGGTTCCCAGTTATTACATGTTTCTCCTTTGCTTGACATTTGATCAAATATAAACACCTCATAAAGGTTTTCTTAAAGGGTTCTGTTTAAAAGTAGTCACATATCTTAACTTAATTTTGTCTTGGTACTTACAACATCTGTGTTATATGTGTTATTATGTGTGTTTGTATATTCACTTTATTTCTATGTGCAGAATTCCATAGTAATCCTGTGTGAGCAGGGCACTTCACTTTATGTACTAGTGCATCAACAAAGCCTATTGCAATTTCTAAAACACAAAATACTCAGTTTCATAAATCTCATTGTCTAAACTGATGGATTGTTTGTATCATCCAGTAGAAATTGTTGGTTCGCACAAAATTATCAGCTTCCAACAAAATATTTAGATTTCTAAGTTACAACTCTAATTTGAGTGTATGTAGAAATCAATACAGCAATGCATTGTCCAAACTTTTTCAGAGTTGCCAGGGGCCAGCCATGGAGATTCTTCTTTCTTCTTGGTTCTCTCTTGAAGTAGCGGAGGGGGAAGAGCTTTGGTGGGGGCAAGACTTGGTCTTTCAAGATGATTAGGATTGCTCCAGCTGCATGTGCAGCAGAGGATGGCCTTGTTGGACATCAAAGAGAGGAGAGGCACTTGGTCCTGTGAAGGCTCAATACACCAGTGTAGGGGAATGCCAGGACAGGGAGGATGGAGTGGATGGGTTGATAAGCAGGGGGAGGAGGGGGAGGAGTGTTTTTAAAGGGGAAACCAGGAAAGAGGATAACATTTGAAATGTAAATAAAGAAAATATCTAATAAAAATAAGAAAATGTTTACCTATCTTAAGGCTAAGTCACTTTGCTGAGGTAGCTGACCTGCTTGTCTGAGTTCCCCTGAGGCCAGAAACTGCAGTCTCTGATGTTTAGCATCTCAAAGTAAAACAGCAGGGGATTAAGTAAAGTAGCCTTTGTAATATCTAGGCAGGAACTTCAGGGCTCTAACTTCCTGTCTGCTAGTTGAAGTCACAGGAAGATAGGAGGAAAACTTTGAAAAGTAATTTTAATCTTTATTTCTAAGTTCTCTCTAAAAAGTTCTCTCTAAAAAGTTTTCCATGAAAGTTCTTCTAGAAGTTCTTCTCTCTAAAAAGTTCGTCTTCAGTTCCGTCTTAAAAGTTCTCCCTTGCTCTCTGAAACGTTCCATCTGCTCTCTTCTCTTAACCTTGCTCTCACCCCCTGTTCATATGTAACAACAAATCCCTCACTCCCAGTGCTCTTACTCTTGATGTTATGCCATGGCCCCAATGCTATGCTCTGTAATCCTTCCTAGTCTTTTATACGTTTTCTAAGAGACTAGATCACATGGTTTATCCAAGCATGCGCACCCCCCAAACCCCCCCTTTTTTTACAATAGTTCATTAGAAGTTCAAATATCATGGTTGTACCAGCTTGCAATCCCACCAGCAGTGGAGGAATGTTCCTCTTTCTCCACATCCTCACCAACACCTGCTGTCTGCTGAGTTTTTGATCTTAGCCTTTCTGACTGGTGTGAGGTGAAATCTCAGGGTTGTTTTGATTTGCATTTCCCTGATGACTAAGGATGTTGAACATTTCTTTATGTACTTCTCAGCCATTCCATATTCCTCGGTGAAAATTCTTTGTTTAGCTCTGTATCCCATTTTTTAATAGGGTTATTTGGCTCTCTGGAGTCTATCTTCTTGAGTTCTTTGTATATCTTGGGATTGCAAGCTGGTACAACCACTCTGGAAATCAGTCTGGCAGTTCCTCAGAAAACTCAGCATAATACTACCAGAGGACCCAGCTATACCACTTCTGGGCATATACCCAGAGGATTTCCCAGCATGCAATAAGGACACATGCTCCACTATGTTCATAGCAGCCTTATTTATAATAGCCAGAAGCTGGAAAGAACCCAGATGTTCCTCAATGGAGGAATGGATACAAAAAATGTGGTATATCTACACAATGGAATACTACTCAGCTATTAAAAACCATGAATTCATGAAATTCTTAGGCAAGTGGGTAGAACTGGAGAATGTCATCCTTAGTGAGGTGACCCATTCACAAAAACACACATGGTATGCATTCACTGATAAGCGGATATTAGACCAGAAGCTTGGAATACCTAAGAAACAATTCACATATCAAATGATGCCCAAGAAGAAGGAGGGAGAGCCCCCTGGTCCTGGAAAGGCTCAGTGCAGGAATGTAGGGGAATACCAGGACAGGGAAGTGGGAATGGGTTGATTGGGGAACAGGGGGAGGGAAGAGGGCTTATGGGACTTTCGGGGGGGGGGATCCAGGAAAGGGGAAATCATTTGAAATGTAAATAAAGAATATATCTAATAAAAAAGAAGTTCAAATATAAATTCAAATAATTAATTGAATAAGAAATTTACAACAGAGAATGTTTGCATTCGTATCCATTAAGAGTAATTGTCTGGTTAAACATTCATTTTCTGTCATAAGCTCAACAGGTTCATTGAAAGTTAAAAAACATAATTTTTGTGACTAAGATATTAGTGAAGTTTCACATAGATAAATCCAGTCAATATTTTATATTCTGTCCTTGCACCTATAGTAAATCCTTAGTTTCCTTTTTATGGCCTTTGATTAATTGTTTTACAACCTCTTGGAATGTGCTCTAAGTTGTAGATGCCTACTTGCTATCTCAGAAGCAATTAACTGGTAACACTTGAAGAGTGGCAAAGTTCGCATTGCAGTTTTGACATCAGGACTTAATAGCAGTCCTCGTATAAAAGAGATAATTAATTATTAATATAATTTTAGGAATTCTTATAGAATCATCCTTAAGAATTAAAAAATCATCCATTTATCTATACAGCATCACTACAAGACAGTACATCTTCATTGTTCTGCAGAGATCTGTTCAAAAGTGTAGGTTACTACCTAGTGATTTTTATATATGTGTTTGATAATAACAGGAAATGCATATTGATAGCAGGAATCTTTCTTAAAATATAATTTTCTTGGCCTTGCCTAGAGAAGCAAATCTGTTAATAACTTTAACAGTTCATGAAGAAGCCATCTCAGGAAGACCACCTGCTAGTTTTTAGCTTCTCCTTGCTGGCTCCTGACACAAAGTTGAAGTTATTTCCATGGTAATGACCTACTATGAGCAACACTGTACATGATGCTCTTTCCTTGGTGATTTTATTCTCTATTGTAAAAGAATTTTCTATTCAGGGTTCATCAGCATCTGGTCTTGGACTTCATATCCATCCCCACCAGGCCAGACCTGCATATTACCCACAATCCACTTTAATCTCTCCTGCTACCTCTTTACAAGTTTGACTTGGCAGTGTTTGATGAATTTCTCTGATAAAACTACTATCTCCATGAAGAAGAGACTAACTAGGCATAAAGGGAAGTCCCTCTAAAGTCTAATGCTGCAGAGTTCTAAGTGATATTTCTTTTGCAAATCTGAGCAGTAAATTAGAGGGATAGCACATTTCAAATAGTTTTTAATATGAAACATCTGTTCCTGAAAAGAAGTTTAACTTTAAAACTGTTTTTAAACTTTATAAAGTTGTAAATTATCTTTGTTGTGATTTAACCCAGTTAGTCATCGTTTCTTACTTCTATGCTTCTGTTTTGTCGTAATTTCAAAGTCAGGATTTTCCTGTCATGAGAATGTATTAGGAAAACAGTTCTTCATTCTGCTAACAGAATCCATTTGATCATGAATTAGGACGTGAAATATGATTTGCCACTTAAAAGCCAATGTTTATTGGGGTTTTTTTTGGCACATGCAAAATTAAAAAAGTAAAATTTATCATATCAAAGCTAAAATATAATTAATGGTGTTTACAATAGGATTAAAATTTCTAACAATTTTTCTTTGTCTAAATTGTTACTTTAGTACATAGCCCATTGCTCTGAACTTACCATCTAAAAGAGTTGATTATTATTGTATATACTGTTTATTTTCAAACTATTACTAGATTTTACTGTTTGCTGTTAATGATAGGCAAATATTTAACGTGATGTTTTCTTTTACAATTATCATTATTCAATAAATAATAAAATTACAGAAATTATGTAATCACTGATAACAAATCATATTCATCCGGTGATTTTTAAACTTTATAAAGTTGTAAATTATCTTTGTTGTGGTTTAACAGAGTTAGTCATCGTTTCTTACTTCTATGCTTCTATTTTGTCATAATTTCAAAGTCAGGATTTTCCTTTCGTGAGAATGTTTTAGGAAAACAGTTCTTCATTCTGCTAACAGAATCATAAAGCTTCAGTAGAAAATAACTATCTCATGTCTCACTCTTCTGTTTTAAATGGCTCGGATGGGCTGTACTAGACCGTGTTTACTGGAGTTTTTTCTCTGGGGATGACGTGAGGTAGTGTCCAAGGGAGTCCATGCACACGGCAAGTGGTATACACAGGGAGGTGACTGTGTGCTGGGGCTTCCCTGTATGGTGTGGGTTTGTTATTATGTGATCTTTGTTTCTCACTGCCTGGGAGTCTGGGTCATGAGTTCCAGTCATGAGTATTCCTAGGAGAAGAAACACAAGGTGGGTATTCTTAAAAGCTAAACGGACAGCAATATTTCCATTGCTTTTACTGGAAAAAGCTTTAGCAGAACCTAATCGAGAGGAGGCAAAAAAAACTGCCATCTCCTGTTGGTAAAATCAGAGGTTTGACTCTATCTGTAACCTCCAATAATTATGTAATTTGTACTTCTATTTGCATCAAAACTTGGACAAATTAGAAATAATATGCTACAGCATTTAGCAAAAGAAATATGGTCTAGGTTTAAATACATCTATGCAACTATTCTATCATCTATCATATAAATACATATATCTATCATCTGTCTATCTATCTATCTATCTATCTATCTATCTATCTATCTATCTATCTATTTACCTATCATCTAATGGTCTATCATCTATCTATCCTCTGTCTATATCTATCATCATCATTATCTGTCTATTTTATTTATATATTTATTGGTTTTAACCTATTTGGAATTCTTGAACTTTTAAATTCAGAACTTTTCTTTAATTTGAAATATTTATTTTTTTAAATTTGAAATATTTCTAGTAACTTTTTTCTTCAAATACTTGTAAAAGCTCATATGACTTCTCCTTTCTTCGTGAGCCAGTGTTATACCTGAGTAAGGGTGACAGATTGGTTCCCATTAGAATATATGTAGAGTTGAGGTTTTCTGTGACTTGTAGTT
The DNA here is from genome assembly GCA_036184795.1 of Tokudaia tokunoshimensis. NCBI lineage: Eukaryota > Metazoa > Chordata > Mammalia > Rodentia > Muridae > Tokudaia > Tokudaia tokunoshimensis. The sequence goes on along the minus strand of BTHU01000007.1, from coordinate 22,912,103 downwards.
AGATTAGGATGGCAATTTGCTAAAAGTTTGATAAGTTTTCATAATATTCTTCTCCTTATCCCTTGTATATAATGATGTTTATACATTGCAGGAAGATGGAAGATTTTCTTTCTCTCTCTCTCTCTCTCTCTCTCTCTCTCTCTCTCAACCTCACATCCCATGAAGAATTTCTAACATTACAATGACTTCTCAAACATCTCTCCTAACAACTGGAGTACTGAATAGTTGTTTCCTTCTGATAGAAATATGCCCTTCTAGAGGGGAGAAGAAAGCTATGTGAGATTCATTTATTCACACATAACTTTTGAGACTTAGCTGGTGTCTCCTGTAGGTTACATGAGCTGTGACAATTTCAAGAGGAAGAAGGTATCTCTGGTGCCGTAGCTGCCTGCAAGTTGTACAGGAGGTTCTAACTGCAATCATGAGCTATCACCCATGCTAGTGTGAGTCTCGTAATGATTTCTCTACTAGAGTCACCCACATAACAGCAGTTCATTTCACTGTTAACCAAGGTGGATTTGGAAAGAATATTTACTTTGGTCTGCCTTTGCTCTTTATATCCAAGGCAAATAGATATAGACTCCACAGAAAGAGTAATACAGGAGAGGGTCTATAGAAAATTATCAGAGAAATTTATTTAGATAGTAAAATTTTTGAGACTTTTGGTTTATCTTTTTTTTTTTTTGTCTGTCATCTCTAAGTGGTTCTGTGACAGGGAGTGGCTAGACAATTAATCACTAGAAAAAATTAAATAGCATTGCATGCACGACAATGTTAAAACAGTGCCATATAAAGACAATAAAATTAAACTATGCACAGTTTTAAAATCTTGACAGAAAAAAAACTATGACTGTTCTATCTCTTAAATAGCAGTAGATTTGTAAAAGTGGATTTTTAGTTCCTATTTTGCACTTCAATGTTTAAGGCATATCCCTCCATGTCCTGTCTCTTTGTCTCCCTCTCCACAGCTACAGAGGCAAGAACAGTCAAATATTTCAGTTTGGATTTTTTTTCCCTTTTCTATGATTACACTGTAGAGAACACAATGCTTAAGAATATTATTTAACGACAGGCGGTCATACAAAAATAACCAAGCCTTACCCAAATGACAGTAAAAGTGCCTGCCACATGTGTCTGAACATTGATACCAAGGAACAGGAGTGAAATTCAAGCGTTTCATGCTCCTTATTTTCAGAACTGAAATCAAAGATTTGATATTCCATACTGTGTACTGTATAGTGGTTATATTGATTTACATAAAGCAAATTCTCATACGGGAGTCATAACAAAGACAGAGCAGTGCTGTCATAAAGCACTTTTATTTGGAACACCAGGACGACTTCGAAGCTTTTGGTGGGTTTAGAAGGGCCTGATGGGTGAGGTTTCAAAAGTGCTTGGCAGGCACTTCATAAAAATAATCTTGTAGTCGCACACATGTAAATGTTGCTATAGAAACTGTAAGCAGGTGGATGTATCACTCAGAGCTGGCTATGAACTCGCACTGCAGGTCTTAGCAGAGTCTTCCTCATCCAGAAGTGGAAGATTCCTTTCGGTCACACAAGAGTGGCTTTCACACCCAGCTCTGAGCCTGCCCCTCTCACCTGACAAACTCCTGCAGGGCATTAAGTCAAAGAGAGGGTGGAAATTCCCAGAGAACGAGATTCCCTATATCCCGCAAGTCAGTATCAGTGTGTGCACCCATCAGGGAGGCAAACTTAGGATCTACCAGGAGAGAGAGGGTGGATCCGTGGTTCACCCAGTAGATTTCCAATCCCTCTCGTAGATGAATGTGCAGTCCACAAACGAGCGGCTGAGCCAGCAGTGATGGAGGATAGAAAGCACCAGCTACTTCAACATGAGTGTTAGGGAAAATCTCTGGAATGCAATGCACATGTGCGCCATCCTAGTCTACTTGGCTTTCTCCACATCTCACAAAATGGTGCCCGGCGTGGTTGCGCACACTTTTCATCTTAGCACTGTGAAGACAGTGTCGGGTGGATCTTTGTGAGTTCAGGCCAAGCTGTTATACACAGTGAGTTCCATGACAAACAGGGCGACCTACTGAGATCCTGTCTTGAAAGAAATTAAGATTTGGAACTGTTTGCCTCATCAATGACAAGGAGTGGTAAAAAAGAATCCAGTCATCATTTATCGTCGTCGTCTTCGTCATCATCATCGTCACTATTATTACTATTATTAGTGTGTGTGCATTGTTACAGAGATGCATGTTCTGACCCAGGTGTGGATCAGAGGCCAACCTCTCTCCTTTCACCTTTGCCGGGGTCCCGAGATTCAACTCTGGTCACCAGGCTTGCATGACAAGTGACTTTTTGAACCTGCTGAATCATTTTACTTTCTTAACTTTTATTTTTTTTCATCAAATTTCATTATTTTTTTCTCTATTCCTGAGAGTTAAATTGTTGTTACTATGTTTTTTCATTATATGATCCTTTTAGGCAAGGCTAATAAACACTCATGGAGAGTTGTGTGTATGTGTGTTAGTTATCAGGGAAAACAGGTAGCAAACAATAAATAATTCTTATTTTAGGATTCCTACCCCTTTACAAATATAACCCAATAACTTCAGTAGTCCGGTAGAATAGTGTTATCTAATAATACTGGAGAACATAAACTATAAGGACATGACATTATTTCCCTCACATCACATACTACAAAGTAGCTGAGCCAGGACTAGAATCTAGGGTTGGTTTGACTCCAAAACACCTAGCCTTGACCAGTAAGATAATATTTAACTAATTACGTGAAAACTGCCATTGTACCACAGACTGAATTCACAATGGGCTGCACAGTGTCTTCCTTTGGTGCCTGTAGGTAGGGTGCTGTATAAACTAACAGGCCTTCCAAGGGACGGGGATGTCAACTGGGCCCCTGATATTTAAGCTCTGGCTTCACAATGGTAGAAGTTAAGTAATGGTATACCCACTTTGCAGGATTACCGTCACTTCACATCCTCTATGGCATATCTTCAACTACATGGTTGACCCTGAATTGCCACCGTGTCATCCATATTTGAGAATATTATAATTAAAATTATAATTAATTAAAATTGATGTATCAGTGAAAGTTTTCTAGAGGAAAAAAACAATAGGGGGTAGGTGTGTGTGCTGTGCATGTGTGTGTGTATGTGTGTATGTGTATGTGTATTCATGTGTGTGTGTGTATGTGCAAAATAGTGTGACAACCAAGTGTTCCCAGCTCCTTGTTCAACAAACAAGCATGTGGTCTTAGTTTTTAGTCTCCCAGCTCCCTTTGTACTTGAATGGCCATGTCTATACTTTTCACGAGCTGCGGTGTTAAGCTTTTATTCATAGTTACCATTAACTAGTATGCTCCTCCCAATTTCATTTAGTTTTGGCCAGTTACTCATTCTTACTCTCAAATATTAGATGTAGTTGGAGGTTGAAGGGATTTAACTCAGTCCTTTTGTGCTGATGCACATGTAGCCAATTCTCTGAGAGCAGTTTTCAAGGAATGACTCTTGGTAGGAGAAATGTGAATAGCATTCAGTATGGGCTGAAGCTGACATCTATGCACGTATTGTTTGGCAGATAATAATCTCTCTCAATAGAAAGGTAAATAGGGGATGCATGAGTAATTTTTTATCTTCATTTTCCCCCTTGTCCGCCATATGCTGAAACTGTCATATGATTTCTACATTATCCCATGTTTGCTTTATCTTTCTTTACTTATTCTTTAACTTGCTTATTGTGAAAAATGTCATAAGATTAGAAAAGGCTTAGTAGCATAACTAAACAATTTTTAAGAGATACGGACTTTGCTTTCTAAGCTGACTTTTAATTTGTGTATTTTTGACCTAAGGGTTAATGACTTCAGGAGAAAAGAGGCCCTTTGAGTGTGTAGTAAATATTTGAGATTCTCAGTTTATACAAACTCTCCATATTCGTTAACATCTAATTTTACTGCATTTGTCATTTATTTACTGGCAATGTGGTTTTAAATGCATAATTTTATTACAGCCTTCTCTATGTATCCCGGTTGAGAATTTCTCAGCTGACATTCTGTGGGAGAATCAAATGCTGCAGGAATAAAACAAGTTTGAGTCACTATGTTCAATTTTCCCATGGTGGTACAAAGCCAGAGTCATTCTATATGCATAGAAGGTAACTTAGTTGAGTACTTAAGATCTAAAAATCTTACTGCAGTAGGAGTTGGCTTTCCTGAGAACTTAGTTTTAGAAAAAGAATCTGGCCAAAGAATTCCAAAAATTTTTCCTTTAAAAAAAAAGAGGCCTCACTAAAATAGAATTGTGATATTTTTTTATCAATAGATGCACATGTGAGATGTGAACCTAAAGATCTTATTTTTTCTTAAAATATATGTTACTTAGTCTTTTCAATTTCTATCACAGGCAGTAGTTTTAACATTAATTTTGTGTATTGAATGCCAATAGTGAAAACAATTTTCATGACTACCACAAGAAAACAAGATAAAAATAACAATCAGTTAAACCTAAAAATAAAATCTCAGCTTGAAACTGGAACTAGAGAAGTTACAGATTAAATAGTCACATATATTTAAAAGTATTTTGGTCCCTTCCTATTTTACTTTGAACATCTATGAACAAAACTATACTAATGTATACTTCTTCATTTGATATTTATTTTAACTACATAGAATCATAGCAGTTCAAAATGTTTCACATCAGTTCAAAATGTTTCACACCAAGTACAGCACCCTGCTTCCACAAACCACTCAGCACCCAGCACCCAGCACCCAGCAGTTATCTTTATCTTTCTCTCCTTTCCCTCTCTTTTCTTTCTTCTTCCCCCTTCTCTCCATTTTTCTGCTGTCCCTCTTTGCTTTTTGTCTTCTTTATGTTTTTCTTCTTCTGTTCTTTTTTCTCTAGAAGTAATGTGTGAAATTATATACTTCTAGATAGGAACATATTTTAGAAAATGTAAAAGACAAAAGATTTGGCTTTTCTATAAACAGTGAGATAATATATTACAAAACTAAGCAATCTACAAATAGGTTTTCGTGCAGTAACTAGCACATTTTACATTTTTCAAAATAATAACATTGGACATGCATATCTGGCGTATTTGGTTTAGGTTTGCTCTAGCAGACCTACCTGCTGTTGCATTTCAGTGAATTCTAGAAGAGACTGAGATGAGGAATAGTGGAATGAACGGATGTGGCCTTTTCCTGTGATTATAAAGGATGGGGGAAATTTAAATAATGTATTCATTCTTCCCCTAAACTGATTCTTGTAAGTTGAGGAACAGTGGAACAATATTTATCCTTCTATCAATGTCTCGCTTAATGTTCAGAAATTAAAGTGTACCCTATTATCCATTATTATATATAGATATGCAAAGTTGACATAACATCCTTAAAGTTTATCTGTTATTCACAATGCTTACATGAAGCCTGAGTTTGTCATACACAGTTTTTTAATACCTTGTTATAAACCATACGGAAAAAGAAAGAGAAAAAAATAATACCTTTATTGGGCATCAATCGTACATCTAGCATTGTGAAAAATGCTTTATGGAGAGATTTTTTTCAGTGATTGTCAAGCCTATCTTTATCTATTATCACCAAATATTAGGTCACTGGATTTATTTTTTCTCAATTGCTTGAAAAAAATAAAAAATAAGATATGTGACTTCTACGTAAGATGGTAGACTTAGGTCCGTTTTTGCACGAGTGAGTGAAGGGGAGTATCAAAAGGTAAATTAGACAATATTCCAAAGAAAGAGAGAGAGAGAGAAGAGCATAAGAAATCCACAAAGGAAGTGAACGAGCACCTAAAAATAGAAGAGAGTGGGAAATGAAGCTGGGCAACAAAGAGAAATATGGGTGCAGTTCTCTGACAGGCACAAGGGAAGCAAAACTACCTCCTTCAGCAGGTGGCTTTCTGTGATGAGAAATACTGGGGACTAAGCCTCCAGAGTAAGCTGCTCCATAAAAGGAGCCCCCCAAAAAAAGAGGGAGGAGGAGAAAGACGGTGATGATGACGATTCCTAAGGAGAAAGGAGAGACCAACATTTCTCTGTAAAAAACTTTTCTTCACAAATCATAGTTAATTTGCCCTTTTCTTCAATGCTGTCTTACTCCACAATGACAAAATATTGGTATTGATTTTGAGAGTGATTATGGTAATGCATGCAAAAAACATAATCCATGTTGTGAAAAGCTAAATAAATGTTATTATTGCTTAACTCATGAGGCGCAAAGCTTCCCGTGCACATGCTCTCTGCATTACTTTATTAATAGACTTATTTCTACCCAAATGGGTGAAGAAGTAATAGAAAAAGACCTCACAGTGACAGGCGCTGCAAGTCATTTCCTGTAGCTTTAAACTTTGGCCATTTAAATTACAAATTGTTCTGGGAAAAAAAACTATAAATAACTGTGAAATTGTAAGAATGCTTGGGAAACCAGTAAATACAGAATGTTCATTTTGGGGATTTTTCAGATAAACTACTTTTGGTCTTGTGTGTTCAGTAACACATGATCAAACGGTGTCAGGTAGTATGTAACCTTGGAGATGTCTTGGCATTGTGTAGACTACACTCACTATATGCTTTAGTGTAAGGTCAGTGAAAGCCAGGAGCAGAAGACTTTTTCCCTTGGTCTTTGTTTGGGGAAACGACAAAGTTTATTTACTTGTTCATAGGACCTTTCAAGAAGACAATCCAAAAATAAAGTAAGATGAACATTTTGTCCCAGATTAAAGTTTTTCAAACAGAATGAAAGTTTAAGAATCCTGGTAATCAAGAATTGATAACACGGAGGTTAACTATTAGGAAAACATCCGTGCCAGTTTGGAAGTAGAATGGGCTGTACAGTTTGTGACTATGGAAGCTTACTTTTCCTTTCTACTTTCATCTCTTAGTCTCTGACACTTTAAACTTTTGTGTATGTACTAATATCTTGATTATTATTATACCAAGGTTAGTGAAAGAACTAGACAAACCAATCTCATTTAAAATAACAATTTTCAAATTTGGGACCGGTGACCTTCATATCCTTTTCATAGCCAGCACTTGAAGAATCTCAAATTATCTGTGCTAAATCCTAAGCTCTAACAGGAATATGTTGTCCACATCCACCCAGGCACACCAAGAGGTGCTACTGCCCAGTATTCTTTCTATGAGAATTTGGGCTTTCATGGCTAACAAAAGCATCTTACCAGGTCATTTCTTCCTTTACATTGGATACTTTAGAATGTGTTCAGTGCTTTATAGTTTCAAATAATAGGATAAATTTCAAGTTACTAGGATAAAGATGTTTGGAGATATATGAGAAAATGTTCCTTGTCTGAGTCTTTCTAATAGCTTGGGAACCCAGAGAACTCTCACAAAGACCAGAGTATAACAGAAACCACTCCCTTATGGACTTCTAATTCTTATAGACTTTTGTATTTAAGACTCTTGGACAAGCAGTGCCATGGCTGATGAAGTAGATTTTGTCATCAAATAGAGGCTGAAGTATTATTGGATCAGGAATTGCCTTGCCCTGCGTTTTCTCAGCTGTCTCACTGAACCAGAAAAAAAAATAAAGGCACATAAGGCAAATAAAAATCCATCATATAGTATACTAGCTTCAGCAGTGTGGACTCTTAAGAGAAAAGACCTGACAATATTTCTGAAATATTTTCTTTCCTGCAAGTCAGATCGATTTAAGCTATTCCAGTGCAATCAAAATTCATTTCATCTCCTCTGTCATTTAAGCACTGAGCTCTGTACTGGAGACATAAATTGGTGGTGACTTCCCTAGCCAAGGTTCTCTGGAGAAAGAAAACTAATAGAAATATTTTACACACACACACACACACACACACACACACACACACACACACACACACAAAGTACATACATAATCAGAATAAAGATTTAAGGATTTGATTCATGTAATTACGAAGGCTTAGAAGTCCAAAATCTTTACAGTAGATCAACAGGCTAGAAACCCAGGGATGAAATATAGGGAGGGAAATGTATTCGGACAGTTTTCTAGCAGAAATCTCTTCTCTGTGGGGAGTTTTTGGGAGACCTTCCACTGTTTGGATAAGATGCCCTCATATTATGGAAGACCCTCTACCTTACTGAAAAATCTGTGTATTTTAATGTTAATTTAAGTTTAAAAGTACCTTCAGAAAGAAATGTAGAATAATACTTGGCCCAGTATCTGGGTAAGTGGTCTAGTCTAGATGGCACATGAAAGTACCCATCACTGGGACCAATAGCTACGTAGGGAAAAATTAAATAAATGAAAAGAAGACAAGAGAGTTGACTAGACAGAGGAACCACGTGTCCAAGGCTTGATGATGTAAATAAGAACTCAATCGTTATGAGCTCCGAAAGCCATGTTATGGAATTTGAGGACTTTTTGCTCTCTAAAGTAGATTGGACATTTTTTTCTCTCTCTTTGTCCCTTGCGCATTCCACAAAGACAATTCAGCTTCTTAGCTCTGCTTCAGCGGATAAGCTCTATTAGTTGTCAAAAGCACAAATGCAGTCAGACCAGCGCTGCAGTTGCAACACACCTGTTATAATCATGCTCCAAAAGTCAACAAGAGAATTCAGCCACATCAGTCAGAGACTTCAAACACCCAGGGAGGAGTTGAAAAAATGGTAGCAAATGCTTTTCAGGACTAATGTATAGTCAAGTCTGAATATGCACCTGAAAAGAGGGTCCCAGTATTATTTACTGACTTTCTGTTTTGTTTAAAGCAAATCATGAGAAGATTTTAAAAAGATAAATAATGTTGTTTTCTGCCAAGAAGGAACTTGGGATCCTATAGAATGATTCTTCTGGCTAACCAGTGTGGAAAGCCCCTGCACTGTGAAGGCAATTAGAAGAAGAATTTAACCCTTCCAGTGAGCAGAATGACTGCTGCAAAGCTGGTGTTTGGCAGATGCTCTTGTGTTTCAAGATTATGTTGCATACGAAAGCACCAAGAAAGACATTACTTTTTCATTAAAATTTTTCATACTGTATTTTGATCGTACTGTTTCCCCTCTCCCTTGGAAAGTCATTTCTCACATCAAGGAGTATATGACATTTTATTCTTTGCATGGAACTCTAAAGGCTGAATACTATTTCATAAAATTTGTCTAATTGAGCAAAGGAGCAAGAAGGGTTAGAAAATTCATGCAGTGCAATAAGGACACATGCTCCACTATGTTCATAGCAGCCTTATTTATAATAGCCAGAAGCTGGAAAGAACCCAGATGTCTCTCAACAGAGGAATAGATTCAGAAGATGTGGTATATTTACACAATGGAATACTACTCTGCAATTAAAAACAATGAATTCATGAAACTCCTAGGCAAATGGTCAGAACTGGAAAATATCATCCTTGGTGAGGTAACCCAATCACAAAAGAACACACATGGTATGCAGTCACTGATAAGGGGATATTAACCCAGAATCTCGGAATACCCAAGACACAATTCACATATCAATAGATTTCCAAGAAGATGGAAGGAGAGACCCCTGGTCCTGGAAAGACTGGATGTAGGGGAACGCCAGGACAGAGAAGCGAGAGGGGCTTGAATGGGGAACAGAGGGAGGGAAGGGGGCTTATGGGACTTTCGGGGAGGGAGGAAACGGGAAAGGGGAAATCATTTGGAATGTAAATAAAAAAAACTTAGAAAATAATAATAATAAAAAAAGAAAATTCATGCAGAAGTTTGGTCTATAGACATATAAGAACATGGTTGTCAGTGGACGTGGAAACACCTTAGGCAGGGGTCGTCACTTTGTGCAATGCTTTTCTTGTTTGCATAGCTAACCCAAAGCTCGGCTGAAATGGACAGTTTACATTTGCTACTTTAAAAGGAACTGTGATCACAATCAAATATCCTGCCTTGTTCTTTTCTAAACATAGAGATGGAGTTTCTGATTTTTGATAACATGCAAATCCATCACAGTCCCAGACTAGTGTATATCACCTATTAGACAAGCGAATATACTCTGCAAGAGAAGGTCATGACTTGGGAAATACATCATTTGGTGATGTTTTATATTTTAAGAATTGGAATGAGTTTCTTTTAAAAAAAAACTTTTAAGTTTTGCTTAACTTAACCTTCATTACATGATTTTCTTCTGATTTTCTGGGAGTGGGGATGGGAGGAAGGAATGCCCCTTAGAAGCTGTAACTAATGTGATATCTAAGCCCACTTTTCTCAGTGCAAATTGGATTTTAATATATCAAGTGTAGTAGGAGGTTTTCTCTCTGAAGAGATTTCCTGGATCCACTATTTGAGAACATCTAAAGTAGTCAGCCTGAAACTTCCTCGAAATGGTTTTATCTGGAAGTGTTCTTGGAATTTGGAAAGAAATGTGTTGACACCAAACACTTGAAGAAAGTAATTAATGGAATGGTGTTTAAGACAGCAATAAGACTTTTCAGTTTGTAAGCAAACTCTTTCAGCCTGAGGAGCTGTTTCATAACACACGATTTGCTCCCAACTCTGAAAGTGCGTTGTGCCCCGGTAGCTTAGTAACCTTACAGACTCTGAAAGCAGGGTGACTACTCATCTGAAAGGGAAAGTTTTATGGAACTGTTTAACAAAGTTTAGGAAACTAATCATCAGTTTGAGTCAGCTGACTTGTTCTTTACTGCTCAGTGTGTCAGCAGGCGAAACTTCTTAATGCATTAATTTCTAGAAAATCTTTGGGAATTTCAATAATTACATTGATGTTTACGGAAGAGGGAATATTTGTGGGCAAATAAACTTTTTCTTATCAAAGTTAGTAATAATTATCCTCTTATATTTTATTCCAATCTTTCCCATTATTTTATAGGAAGCTTTATTAAAATGAGTCATAATGTATTTCTTGAACTCTTGCCTTCAGACATGTTGGGATCTGGTATTTCTCCCTTCTAAAGGATGGCAGGTTCAAAAAGCCTTTTCAGAAATGTAGGTGAGCTACTTAATAGCTCACCCTACTTCTTTTTTTTTCTATATGTTTTTTATTTTCATTCCGAATGACTTCCCCTTTCCCTGTTCCTCCCTCCCCGAAAGTCCCATAAGCCCTCTTCCCTCCCCCTGTTCCCCATTCAACCCCCTTCTGCTTCTATCCTAGATCTTCCTAGGATCGAGTACAGTAAGAAATAAAATAACTTTCATTATAGATTACCCAGTCTCAAGTAGTTTGTTATAACAATGGAATTACGGCTCAGGTCCATTGAATATTGTGCTTTTGCTCATCTCAAAATGCACTTGAAAATGTTACCCCATTTCTCCCTAAACATCCATGGGTATTTTATTGCTGAGTTTTTTATTTATTTTTCTCTAAATGTGGCATGAAAAGTAACAAGTCTCATCAGAAGGTTTACATTCATACTGCTTTGTTTTAGCTAATCCCTTGCCCTTCTCTTCCTTCCTGTGTCTGTCGCTTCTGCCTTTCCACTCTAACATGTCACAGACTCTATTACTCTCCTGAAATCCTATTTTTACCTTCTTGTGGTCTTTTCTCTAGTCTTATAACTTCTTCCTATATTCACTTTTGCATAATATGCATGTATAAAAGTTAGGAGATACAACTTGCATATGAGAGAGAATGTGTATTATTTATTTTTAAGAGTATAGAAAACCATGCTTGAGATAATTTTCACAAACATTCATTCACCTACAATTTTCATTAGTTTTTTGCAATGGAATAAAATTCTGTTGTGCATATAGAAATACATTATCCATTAATCTATTGATAGATGTGTAGGCTGACATTATTTCTCTGTTTTTATGAATAGAGAAACAATATACATGAATGTACAACTATCTCTGTGGAAAGAGAGACTCCTTTGGGTATGTGCCCAAGAGTGATATAGCTGGCTCACATGATATTCTAATTTTACCTTTCTGAGAAACATCAATGCCAATTTTTATAACATCAACTCCAGAGAAATCTCTCTCTCTCTCTCTCTCTCTCTCTCTCTCTCTCTCTCTCTCTCTCTCTCTCTCTCTCTCTCTCTCTCTCTCCTCTATCATACCAATAGATTTCTTTGTAAACTCTTTAGGACTTTATTAATCTAAATCATTACTTCTTTACATCAAGACTTTTAAGATTTACTAGTTTATAAACAAAAGAGATTGACAAGAGTCTATTTCTATTTTTGAAAACAAATATTTTGTTTGCTTTGTTTTGTTATTGAGACAGTATTTCTCTGTGTAGCTCTAGATGCCCTAAAACTCACTTTGCACACCACAGAGATCTGTTTGCCTCTGCCTCCCAGGTACTGGGATTAAAGTCCTGTGCCACCATATCCAGCATGAAAATATACACGTTTTAATTTAGAACACATGAAAAATGTATAAAAAAGATATTATCTTCCTTACAATCTGTGGTAACTAATGCCATGAAATCTCTACAATAGCATTTAATATTACTTACCCTGCAAATACTTTTTGTCAGTTAGCCATTGGCTAGGAATGATGTTGTCATTGCAATGAAATAGCTTGCTATTCTCTGACCCCTTGTTATAAATGCCTCTGTTCTCTGCTTGCTTGCAACTGGTATATTAGATATGATCTTGACTCCTTTTGGAGCAAAAACAAGTTTCAGGTTTCATCCACAATAAAACAAAATTATTTTCTTTTAGAGTATATCAAAGATTATTCTTTTGTTTCATAGTTTATATTTTTAAACAGCCTCTGATGTTTCATTTTAGCATAAAATTAATATGAAAATAGGAACCCTTTTGTCAAGAAATTGGTGCTGTAAGTGGTGAGATATGCGGGTTCTGTACCTCTTCATATGTCCCATGTTGCCACCTTCCATTGCCATGGTCACATGACACAGAAAATTCAGTTATCCTCTGAAGGAGCAATGAAGTGTCAGAGGCATTTAAACTATTTTATGCTCTCTAAAAACTCCACCTGATGTACACTGTGTACAATGTTCATAAATATACAGTATGAAAATATTCTAAAAGTATCAGCAACAGAATAAATACAGTAGCATATTCAAATATATAGTACACAATGAATGAGAGGCTTTTAGTCTACACATGCAAGTATATTGTGCAATAAACTTGAAGCATTTATAATAAGCATCCCAATTATACTAACAAAAAGATGAAATATATAAGAATAAACTACAGACTTATAGAATATTTATTTGTGAAAAACTTTAAAACATTACTCAAAACACAAAAGAAAATCTGGCCAAACATAAAAATACACCACGTTCATGTCTTACCTAACAGTAAAAGCATTTCAAATTTAGGCATCTCCCTTCATTTATAGTAAAGGGTCAACAATTTGGAGTTTCTTTTTTTCTTTTTTTATTGAATATATTCTTCATTTACATTTCAAAGGTTATATCCCTTCCCGGTTTCCCCCCTCCCCGAAAACTCCCAACCCATCCTCCCACACCCTGCCTCCAAGAATATGCTCCTCCACCCAACCCACTCCCACAATCCCCACTCAATTTCTCCACACTGGGGCTTCTATTGAGTCTTCACAGGACCAAGGACCTCTCCTCCCACTGATGGGAGGAGGCATTCCTCTGCCACTCTTTTGGCTGGAACCATGTGTACCCCTTAGTTGATGGCTTAGTCCCTGGGAGCCCTGGGGCGTCTGGTTGGCCGACATCGTCGTTCTTCAGGGAAATAAATGTAAGAACAGATGAATTTTTAAGTGTGTGTGTGTGTGTGTGTGTGTGTGTGTGTGTGTGTGTATACCAGAAGTTGACATCAACTATAATTTTTAACCATTCTTTACCTTAATTTACTAATTGAGCTATCTCCACAACCCAAGTTGACTCTTTTAGCCTAGTTACTCATTAGTTCTGGAGACAGCATCTCCCACTGAACCTAGAATTCCCTAGTTGGTTAACATGCTAGCCTGCAAGCCTCAGAGATTTTCCTATCGCCACCTCTCCAATGATAGTGCTATAGCAACACACTGACATGCCAGCTTTTTTAACAGGTTATGGAAATCTGAATCTAGGTGCTCATTCTTGCATGGAAAGCACATTACCTATAAAGCCATCTTACCAGTACTCCAATTTTACACTAAATATGACAAACAAACAAGAACAACACATAAGAATGTGTGTGTGTGTGTGTGTGTGTGTGTGTGTGTGTGTAATTTACAACTAGGACATGGGAAAAGTCATAATATATAATTTAGATATTTGTATGAAGAAAAGAAAATATCCTAGGAACAATATAAAATATCCAGTGTGTACATGTATAAGGCAAAGAAAAACTTGTGGAAATTGACTCTCTCCTTCAACTATGAGGAGACTGAACCAAGCTTAGCCCTGGTGGCAAGGCCACTTTATTAATGAACCAACTTGCAAGCCCCAGAACAATATAAAATTTGAGTGGATCAGAGATTTAAATTTAAAAAAAATGTATCGTGTAAATAATAGAAAACACATAAAAATTTTTATATGTAGCATACACATTTAATCTCAGTACCTAGGAGTAAGAGACTGGCAGATCTCTGAGTACCAGGCTAGCCAGAGCTATATAGAGAGACTCTGTTCCAAAATCAAGTCTCTCTCTCTCTCTCTCTCCCTCTCTCTCTCTCTCTCTCTCTCTCTCCCTCTCTCTCTCTCTCCCTCTCTCAATCTCTGTCTCTGTCTCTGTCTCTCTCTCTCTCTCTCTCTCTCTCTCTCTCTCTCTCTCTCCTCTCTCTCTCTCTCTCTCTCTCTCTCTCCAGGTGTGCAGATATATGTAGGTGTATCTGTCTCTGTGAGTTTGTCTCTGTATCTGTGCTGATGCAATGAAAGTGCCTGCAGAGACCAGCAGAAGGCTGTCTTATCGCCTGCCTAGAGCTGGAGATAGTTTCAAGCTGCCTGGCATGGGTGTTGGGAACTGAACTTCAGTCCTTTGTAAATGCAGCAAGCACTCTTAACTATTGAACCAAGAGATAGATATTTAATCATATTTATCATTTTATAGCATGATTTCAGTGTCTGCTATCCTGAATGATAATACTATTTAAATTTATTTTTTAGAATGATGCAGCGTTTGAACTTTGTCAGCTTTGAGAAGAAAGGAATAGTAATTCTGA
The DNA here is from genome assembly GCA_036184795.1 of Tokudaia tokunoshimensis. Lineage (NCBI taxonomy): Eukaryota > Metazoa > Chordata > Mammalia > Rodentia > Muridae > Tokudaia > Tokudaia tokunoshimensis. The sequence continues at coordinate 22,897,080 of BTHU01000007.1, read as the reverse complement.
CTTGCTTTTATAAATCTCGCTAAATCCATAGGATACTTCAATAGATTGATGATCATTAAGTATGATTGAAATACTTTTTGCCGAACTTTTGGTAAATCTCTTAATGACCTTAAATGACCTTCACATTTTCTTGTTATTTCTTTTAGGTTCTGCAGACTTCTGAAGTACCTCACTCAGCACTATCTGAAATTTATCCTTCAAAAATTAAAACAATGTTAAAAGATCTCTGCTTCAGAGCTGGTGATCTAATCTGCTCTGTCCTTGGATGCCCTTTATATCAAAATTTAGTCCATCACAATTTCTACAAGGTCTGGTCATATTTTCTGATGACAATGCACGTGTGTTCAAATACTTCCTGGAGGCAGTTTCTCTAAACTATCTTAAATAATGCTTTGCAGTCCATTCATCTTTAGAGATCTAAGCCATTCAACTGCAACAGCCCACACGGTGTGTAGCTATTTGTAAGCAAATATATCACAGGACAACATTTTACAATTCAATGATTCACAACTGCTAAGCAGTAATAAAACCATTGTCCTTATCCCGCTCAGGATCATAACCAAGCATATATTTAGCAAGTTCCAAGGGGACTGCAAATGGAAATTACTGCAATCCCAATAGAAAAGAAGTTCACTTGCAATTTCATTAAAACTCTTTATGCACATTATTATCAAATCTAACAACTTTTGATATGATTTTACAATGCAGTTATTCTTTATTAATAAGTAAAAGCATGTTCATAGGTGCATAGTTACAAAAATAAATAAAATGACAATAGATTGTACTTAGGTTGATTACACACACACACACACACACACACACACACACACACAATCATATATATATATATAAACTGAGAGTGTCATTTCTCATGTGTTATTCACCTTGTGTTTTAAGACAGAGTCTCTCTAAGACCTGAGGCTCAGGATAGACTAGGTAATCAGACCAGTGAGCTTCTGGGAGTATCTGTCTCTGTTTCCCTGGCATTGGAGTTTCAAACTCCAGCCACCCTGGCCTGCTTCTTCCATCAGTTCTAGAAATCAAACTCAGGTCCTCATGCTTGCATGGCAAACAATTTACCAACTGAGCTAGTCCTGAGCTTGTCTCTCCAGCCCTGGTTGACTCTTTTTGCCCTATTAACAAATTCTTCTTACGTGTTAAACCTACCTATGTTTATTGATTCTAGTGGCCAGTTGTCTTTAATTCATCTGCTTGTAGAGTAACTCAAGTAAGAAACGTGCGAGGAAGCTGTGTTTCTGTGCAACAAAGCACCAAGACACCTTCCTTGCCTCTTCCTTCTTCTCTGCTACCCTGCGCTAACCACAACTCTCCTCTCAACTAGTGTGAAATAACTGTTAGTCCCCACTGTGACTCTGCGCATTGTCTGTCTCTTGGTGCCTAGGCTACTTAATGTACTTAAACGACAGAATTTTATTCTTCTTTACGGCTGAATAGTGTTTTGTAGTCTCTATTGGCCACATTTCCTCGATCCATTTATTGAGTAGTAGAAATGTAGGCTGTTTTGTTTCTTGGCTACAGTGACTAAGGTGGTAATAATTATGGGATGCATAAATCTCTTTGACATCGTCACTTCCTGGCGTTGGATAGCACTGTGCTCAGCAGCTGCACGTGTTGGATCATGTGCTTGTTCTATTTTCCATGTTTTGAGGAATTCCCACACTGGTTTTTGGGGGGTTTTTTGTTTGTGTGTTGTCTGTTTTCATAGTGGCTGTAGTAACTTACATTTCCACCAACCATGTTCACGAGTTTCAATTCTCTACATCCTCATCAACATTTTTTTCCTTTAAAAAAAAATACTAATCCTTACTAGAGGTGATATCTCATTGAGAATTTGGTGTGTGTTTCCCCAGTAATGGCGGATGTTGAATGCCTTTCTATATAATTGCTGCTCCTGTTTAAATCCATGGTTTATTTAAATCAGGGCTATTGTTTTTAGGTTTTGCTCTCTTCACTGTTGCTGTTTCTGGTCTCTTCCTCCTTCCCCTTCCCAACTCTCCCTCTGACAATAACTTCTTCTTACTAAGTCCGGACATTGATCTTTTGTTGGATACATTTTCACCTGTTACGATAGGTTGTCTTCATCATATGGTTTCTTAACATTTAAGTACATAATCTGTAATGTCCTTCAAACGAGTTTCTAGATGCCTGTGGTGGTTTGAATGAAAATGGTTCCCCTAGGCTCACAGATAGGAAATGGCACTATTTGAAAGGATTAGGACATTTGGTCTTGCTAGAGTAGGGGTGGCCTTGTTGAAGGAAGTGTGTCACTGGAAATGGGCTTTGAAGTTTCAGAAGTTCAAGCCAGTCCCACAGTCTTTTTGCTCTTCTTGCCTGTGGATGTGGATACAGAACTCTTCATCTACCATGTCTACATGCATGCCACCAAGCTCCCAGCCATGAGGATAATGGAATAAACTCTGACACTGTAGACTGTAAGCAAGCCCCGTTTAAATGCTTTCCTTTATAAGAGATGCTGAGGTCATGGTGTTTCTTCACAGCAATGGAACTTTAGCTGTAATCTCCATCCCCAAACTTCAGTCTAATAGGCATTATATACAGCTATTATTGAGTGTAGTACTCAGACTCTGACTTTCTTTACCTATGTCCTAGTCATCAGTTGGTCCCCACTTAGCACTTTTCTCATTCTGCACTGATGGCTGCAGAGAGTTGCTAGTAGAAGCCTGTGTTTTCTTAGACACCCTTGTTACAACAGCCAGGAAAGTAATGATGCTTGCCTAGCCTCTCAAGAGAGAATATATCGCAGGGAAGCCACAGAACTGCACTCGGCAGCAGGATCTGTCCTAGTTTTGAAGCTGAGCATCTTCACCACTGCGCAGTCTCCGTCCTGACTGAGCCTCCTGGTCTACAAGACCCTCCTGTAGATGGTCTATGTGCCTGCACAAACTGTTGGCCTGGGGGATCTCTGAAAACTCTGCCTAGTCCCCTGATCCACTTCTTCGCTCTCATAAGCTTCACTTTAGCATTGGCTCTGAGAACCCTCACTTCTTAGCCACTTTCTTCCTCATTTTATGCTACCCCCAAGAAATCTCTTGGACTTCTAGATGCATCTTGATATCTACTTCCCAGGGAACAGGAACGTACACATCTGCAGTTGCTTCTGACTACCTCCAGCCAGTAGACCATACTGGAGGGAGATCAGAGAGAGGGAACAGAGAGAAGCTGGGACACTGCTTGCCCCTCCCCTGGGTTTCCAAGGCTCCAGTGATATCAGCAACTTAGCATACTGTCAGGAGGTTTTTGCTTTTTTTTTTTTTAATCTCACTGTCCTTTATCCCTCTAACTAGCCATTTGATGACAGTGACTAACAAACATATTTTTTTTACATAGTTAGTGGAGTCCTATAGCCTCCCATGGCCTCATTAGAGGGGAAATGTGGTTGTCCAGCTATCCAATAGTTTCCCTTCATAATGGTTCCTGAAATGGGCTTCTTTGAAGCTGTCTATCCTGTCTGCTAATACATTAATAGTTTCTATGGCCATAACAACATACCTGAGGCTAGTCCTTGATAAATGATGGAGATTTACTGACTTTCCTTCTGAGACATGGTCCCATGGAAACATGCTAATCCCCAGAGCAATGGCATAGTGTCCTCTCACTAAACAATGATCCACCCAATGTTCTCTCTAATCAGTATCCTAATGTCCTCTCATTAAGCAATAAACAAATATCATCTAAGTTCCCTCCACTTGAAGGTCCCACTGCCTTGAACATGATCCATCCTGGAACCAAGATCAGCATGTGAAAACTTTAGAGATACATTTTAAAAAGTCGAACATATTATAACAGGCTAACACCCCTTTTTCTTAATATGGAGTACCTCAAATCGAGGGCATCACCTCTACTGCCAGCCATCAGCCTTTGGGAGCACATATGAAACTTTTTTCTACCAATCAGTACTCTTTTCTGGAGTTTTTAAAAATGGGAGAAAGACAGGAAATCTTTTTAGTTGGGGATAACCAGGACTCTGGAGGCAAGTGTATTGATTGCTAGAAACTGAATGAAGCAAAGACCAAAAGACTCTGTCTTCAAAGACAGTCTTTGGGGGAGTAAGATGACTGAGCGGGAAAAGGCACCTGCCTCCAAGGCTGTTAAGCTGTTTTAATCGCTGGGTTCCCAACATAGTTGTCATCTGACATCCATATATATGCTGTGACACACATGTCCCACCCAAATATTATTATTATTATTATTATTATTATTATTATTATTATTATTATTATTAATTGAATGTAATATAAATTAATGTAATAAGAAAACTACTTCTTGGTGAGAAATTTTAAATTTTGTTGTATGTGAACACTTTTACTACGAAGCCAGTCCATATCATAAAATTGTCGAATTATGATATTCCTTTTATTTTTTTGGTATGGGTCTTATGAAAGAGAGATTTAGGTAAGATAGCAATAGAGTTGGGCTCCTAAAAATCAGCTTTGGGGTCATAACACAGAGAAGGAAGACAGATCTGGGTGTGAAAACTTGCTGAAGCGTGAGGAATTTGAAAACCATGACAGCCAGCATAAACTAACTTGTTTCTGTCTGTTTGGTTCTGAGCTCTGGCTCACTCTGATGACGTCCATTGCACCCATGTTTTTGACTTTGCTATAAATCCCTGACTCTTTGAAACCAGCCTTTTGATTTTCTACCACTTCACGCTGACATCTATCATTAAGCTCTCTGGCTTAATTAAACTCTGTTCATAAAACATTACTTGTAGTAGGAAATAAATGAGACTGTAAAGGTCTATGAATAATTTTGGAAAATGGCAGCTAAATAGTCTCCCGTGGTTTTCCAAATCTTGAGCGAATTGCTAGAGTATATGTTTCTTTTAATGTTTCTTTTTTTATTATTTATTTTATTTTATTTTTTTTAATTTACATTCCAAATCATTTCCCCTTTCCCGTTTCCTCCCTCCCCGAAAGTCCCATAAGCCCCCTTCCCTCCCTCTTTTCTCCATTCAACCCCCTCTCGTTTCTCTGTCCTGGCGTTCCCCTACATCCAGTCTTTCCAGGACCAGGGGTCTCTCCTTCCATCTTCTTAGAAATCTATTGATATGCGGATTGTGTCTAGGGTATTCCGAGATTCTGGGTCAATATCCCCTTATCAGTGACTGCATACCATGTGGGTTCTTTTGTGATTGGGTTACCTCACTAAGGATGATATTTTCAAGATCTGACCATTTGCCTAGGAATTTCGTGAATTCATTGTTTTTAATTGCAGAGTAGTATTCCATTGTGTAGATATACCACATCTTCTGAATCCATTCCTCCGTTGAGGGACATGTGGGTTCTTTCCAGCTTCTGGCTATTATAAATAAGGCTGCTATGAACATAGTGGAGCATGTGTCCTTATTGCATGCAGGTAAAGCCTCTGGGTATATGCCCAGGAGTGGTATAGCCGGATCCTCCGGTAGTGTCATGCCCAGTTTTCTGAGGAACCGCCAGACTGCTTTCCAGAGTGGTTGTACCAGCCTGCAATTCCACCAGCAGTGGAGGAGTGTTCCTCTTTCTCCACATCCTCGCCAACAACTGCTGTCTCCTGTGTTTTTGATCTTAGCCATCCTGACTGGTGTGAGATGGAATCTCAGGGTTGTTTTGATTTGCATTTCCCTAATGACTAAGGATGATGAACATCTCTTTAGGTGCTTCTCAGCCATTAGATATTCTTCAGGTGAGAACTCTTTGTTTAGCTCTGTACCCCATTTTTTAATAGGGTTACTTGCCTCTCTGGAGTTTAACTTCTTGAGTTCTTTGTATATCTTGGATATTAGCCCTCTGTCGGATGTAAAGTTGGTAAAGATCATTTCCCAGTTAGTTGGTTGCCACTTTGTCTTTTTGACAGTGTCTTTTGCCTTGCAAAAACTTTGTAATTTAATGAGGTCCCATTTGTCTATTCTTGATCTTAGAGCATAAGTTATTGGAGTTCTGTTCAGGAAATTCTCCCCTGTGCCCGTATGTTCAAGGTTCTTCCCTAGTTTCCCTTCTATTAGTTTCAGTGTGTCTGGTTTTATGTGGAGATCTTTGATCCACTTAGAATTGAGCTTAGTGCAAGGAGATAAGAATGGGTCAATTTGCATTCTTCTGCATGTTGACCTCCAGCTGAGCCAGCACCATTTGTTGAAAAGGCTATCTTTTTTCCACTGGATGGTTTTAGCTCCTTTGTCAAAGATCAAGTGACCATAGGAGTGTGGATTCACCAGCATCTGAGTAACTATTTTTTTCAGATTGCATACATTTAACTTAGATTGGAAAGATTCTTTCAGATACCTTTTCTGAGTTTCTAGAAATGAGTTCACCACACAGTAGATCGCTGCTTCAATTTTCTACATGAATGCTTTGGGAATTAGCATACGCTGCTCCTGCGACAATCCACTCTCAGTAGAATTAATCAAGATCCCATACTAACTACATTACTCTCTTCCAAGGACAGAGCCCTCTGTCTGCATCACGATCAAACAGTAACGTGTGTGCTACCAAGTAGAGGTCAGCTCAATTCAGTTGAAACTTTTAAAGGAGCTACAGAGAGTGGAATGTTATGCTTGCTCAGAATGATTCATCTCAAATCTCAAAGGAGTGGGTGGTAGCACATGCCTTTAATTAAGGAACTCAGGAGGTAGAAGCAAGAATATCTCTGAGTTCAAGGTCTACAGAATGAGTTCCAGGACAGCCAGAGGGCTACACAGAGAAACCCTGAATCAGCAAGACAAGACAAGACAAGACAAGACAAGACAAAGCAAAGCAATGACATAAGCAGCATATCCAGCCTTAGAGCTTAAAGATGACAATGAAAAGCTCAAGTTTTGGTGTCTTTGAAATATAGGTTCAAGCATTTCTGTTGGAAAGATTCAAACACAAAGTGACCCATTGAAAATATATGACCTGAAAACAGCTTTCAATAAAAAATAAAAAATATAAAAGCTGAGAACTATCTCAAATGTTTATTGTCCTTAACAATTAAGGAAATGCAAATCAACACAACTCTGAGATTTCATCTTACGCCAATCAAAATAGCAAATAGCAACAAAACTACAGACAACAAATGATGAGGGTGTGGCAAAAGGGGAACTTTTATCCACTGTTGGCGGACTGTAAACTGATCCGCAACTCTGAAAACCAGTGGGGAGGACGCTCAAAAATCTTAGAGTAAATCTAATATATGACCCAGCTACATCACTCCTAAGCATACACCCAAACATATACTCAGCAGCCTATCTCAAGGATACTTGCTCATCTATGTTTATTGCTACTTTACTCACAATAGCTAGAAAATGAAAACAACCTAAACGTGCTTCCATTGATAAATGTCTAATGAAAATGTGATACCTACATACTATGGAATGCATTTATATTATATATGTGTATATGTATATATATATACTATTAGCTGTAGAGAAAATTAAGTCATGACATTTGCAGGTAAATGGCTAGAACTAGCAAAGACTACATTGACTGAAGAAACACAGACCCAGGAAGACATGTGTCTCATGTTCCCTCTCATCTATGGATCATAGTTCTGAATCTTCATATGTTATTACATAATGGCTGAAACTAGGGATATAAAAGAAAACCACAGGAGATGTAAGGGAGCAACAGGGAGAGGAAAAGCAGGATAAACATGATTTGAAGAGGGGAATGGGAAAAACAGAAGGAGGCTTTAATTAGGAAGGTGTGTGGGAAAATACAGAAGGAGGAGGAAAAAAGAGCAAAATAATAGGAAGTTTTTATTTCCTTCTGGGCTGACAAAGCTCTCCCCAGACGCCATGGAATATCTAAGAAAACTTTCAACATCAGGCATGGAAGCCCCCTTTTGAGTTGTTGGTCAAAGCTGTCCCTATTGCTGAAGATGTCATGAACTCCAGACTCCAGACCCTGAGGGCCTGAGATGGATCTGACTTGGAAGCCTCTTCCTTGAGAACTAGCTTCCATGGTACCAGAAGGTGCCATGGAAACTTCCAAGGGATACAAACAGTAGCCCTACTAAGCTATGACACTTACAGATTCCTAAGGATGTAATAGTAGCACACATACCTTGGTCAAAAGCTCTCTACTTGGACTTAAGTACAATTCAACAAGAGGGAAAGCAGTCCTGGTAGTGGAAACTTACCTAACTTACTGGGGTTAGTGAAGTCATGAGTCTTGAAGAAGAACCTACAACTGCCAATTTATTAAACCAATACAACCCCTGTCTTTATTCTAAACATCTATCTTTATACTACAGATAAGTATAGCTTTTACCCCACATCAAAAAAGATTCTCTTTACAGTAGGCAGAGACCATTACAGAAAACCACAAACAATAAAAACGAAGAGCACAAGAGATTGCATGGTACCAATCCTGACTGGTAGATCTACAACACAACCCCCACGCCTGAGGTTCAGGAATCGATGCAGAAGATGGGGTGAAAACTCTAAGAGCCAGAGAAATAGGAAGTTTTCTGTGAAATTGTGTCTCCTAGAAATGTCAGAGAGGCTAAACTTATGAGTTCTTACCAACATGGCAACTTAAACAAGACTTGAACAGTGCTGATACCAGTTGACCTAGTAACAAGGAAAGTGGAAAGTTGGTGGGCTCTCAACCCTACGCACAGAACTCTGGGTAATGGTGCATTCTAAGAGCAGGAAAACCGATCGTCACAAAAAGTAACCCCAACTGGCTAGCCAGTAACGAGTGATCAGCTCTGATATCAAATACATACAGGTAAAATTTATGGACTGAGCAGATTTTATTTTTGATGTGTTTAGGAATATATGTAAAAGAACAATTAGACAAAAAAGTGGCCATAATTTTGAAAGAGAGCAGGGGTCACCATGGGATGAACATGAAAGAAAGAAAAGGGAGACAATGACAGAATTATACTGAAATCTTTAAAATAAGAAATATATTATTTAAAATTGTATATATTTACATAGTGCTACCTTACACTGTTAAAAAAAAAATGTTCCCTGTGCCTCATTCCCCTTACAGAAAATTGGCACAGTAAAGGCTGCTTAATGGAGTTCCTAGAAATTAAAATAAGTATATAAAGTACTTGGTGTGTTTTATTTGTGCCCAGCACAAAAGACATGACTCTGGCCTATGTGCTCACCATCAACAACTGCAGCAGTATGCCTATTCCTGTCCGGAGCTCCTTATGCACATGAGTGTACCATGATTATTTGTACAGACTCCCACTCCCCTTTGGTTAAAGCCCAGGGCCCTAGGTAAACCAACTAACACCTAGTGTGTGTGTGTGTGTGTGTGTGTGTGTGTGTGTGTGTGTGTATGTTTATGCTTTGAAATCACATATGTAAAAGTGTGAAGTTCCCACTCTTTCCAAATTTTAGACATGTACAATATAATCTGTGTTGATAAAAGGATCGTATTTTTCTTCACCCCAAGATAACTTAAATACACCTTTGCTCACAGAAATTACCAGAGCAAGTGACTCATTTAGGTAGAACAATATTTTTTTCGGCCATTGGATTGGAGAATTGAGGCCACAGAGTTAAATATATAACATATATGTACTAGTAAATACTAAATGTGTGTGTACTAAATACACAATATATGGTTAAATATATATTAAAGTACTTATTTTATAATTGTAATAATACATAATTTAATCTTGAACATCAAATACTATGCTAAGTTTTAAAAGTAGTAAGAAAGACTAATGACTCAGATAGCTTTATTTTCTGGTAATTTGTGTCTGTGTCTGTGTCTGTGTGTGTGTGTGTGTGTGTGAATTTTTAACAGTTTTTAACCTTCTGTCCAGACTTGTATTTCCCTAGAGGATTTGTCAGTATGCTTAGGATGTTCTACTTTGTTGAAAAGTAAAAGTGTATTATATAACTGTCCTCATTTATATAACAGGAGTTGCTGTGGCTTGTGTTTAACACAGGGCAAAGCCTTGAGAAACTGTTTTAGAACGTGCAGCAGACATTGTATCAATTAAAACAGAGTAAAGTTGCATGTATGCCACATTCCTTCCAGGGCTTAGTCAGCATGATTTCACCTCTCTGAAAAATATAGATTAAGATATACAAGCAGTATTTAACGACACTTGCAATGGTAGCCACAGTTTTATATTCACCAGTCCAAAAGTAGTTAAATGTTTTCAAAGTTTTATATTTTTCATGTATACATTCCACCAACAAAGCATAAAATATTAGTGGATAGCTAAGAATCAAAAGATTGCTTATATTTATTTTATTCAGGAGAGAGCAATGTAAAATATCTTGGTATCCTTTGCATATTGCTCAATTTAATTTCAGTGCAAGATTTTGTGTGTGCCTGTATGTGTCTGTGAACATGTATGAACTATTTTCAACAATTCTAAGAATACAGACAGAAGGCAACAAGACAAGCATCTTTCTTTGCCAAGCCTTGCCAAGTCCACTCGTACAGAACTGGTAAACATACATGCAGGAAGCATGTCTTTTCTTTCTCCTGAAAGTATTCTTAATTGCTTAGCAAGCTTTTTACCCGAAGACCCCCAAAGTCATCAGGGGACATTGAAAATATAAAATCAAGACATGTTACATTAAATCAAACCATCTTTGAAGGAGCTGATTTGAAAACAGAAGGTCCCTCCTATCTCTCATTTTAAAATGCTCAATGGCCTCAGCCTTTCTATGGAAATCCACATTTATGAAACTGTCTGCTAAAGCTTTCTGAAATATATTTGAGGACTTACACATTTACATCTGTCCGGAAATATTCTTTTTGCTTCTTCATGTTGTTTGCACAGAACTAAGAAAACAGTTCTAAATATGGAGTTTGTAGCTTGGCTTGCAGATGAAGTTCAAATCAACAATTCCCTCTCTATGACACTGGTCAAAGTCCTTTCTTACATCTAGTTTGTATTGGGTTGTTTGTTTGTTTGTTTGTTTAATAAGGAAAATAGTAATGAAATCTTCCACCTCAATTTCTAAAGAATACCATAAGTCAATTTATTGAAAGGTTTAATGAAACACATAAACTGTATTGTTTGATTAATGGTTAAGTACACGCAAAAAAGTGATATAGGGAAAGCCAGGCAATTTGATCTTCAGCTATTATGTTTGCAGTTCAATCACAAATAGAGGTTATAACAGCTGGAGAAAGGATGGTTTCTAAGGGATGGAATGTTAAAAAGCATTATGCAAGCACAAATGATTAAATATTTCAGATCCTCATAAAAATTACATAACACAACCATGAGGTTCTAGTAATGGGATTATTTTAATTTCTTTGTTTTCTTAACAGAATGTTTCTTTTCTTTAAAGAATTAACTCTCAGGGATCCTAGTAATTTTTCATTTGCAGAAACTAATCTGAAGAGAGTGAGACTAACTTTTAAAAAAAGAGCACAAAGAATGATGCCACCTCTTCCTATGCTTGGCATAATCAGAATTACATTTGTCTGGCATCCATTTCCCAAACCTCCTCCTCATAGATCAGTGCCGGAGGAGTCCCCAAACATCCAGGTACTGGTTTCCTTTGCTCTGACGAATGTTGTTGCTTTGGGACCTCCTGTTTCTTCTCAACTGGAAAAGACATTTATTTCTGCTCCGCTCAAAATTTATCTCCCTCGCACTAGAATGTGTATTCTACCATTTAATCTCAAACTGTCTGGACAAGTTGTCATAATGCCTCAGGGATGTGGAATGTTGACTGCTTCCTAACATGAAGAAGACTTAACACAGGAAAATGTCTGGTGCGGTGGCTTCACAACAACATTTTCTTCTGGCACAATCACAAATGAATTTATTAGCTCCCTTTGCTTTTGCTCTAGTTTTTACACTATAAAGCAGGATTGTCAGTCGTATTTAGAAATTATTGAGATGGGCTTCTGTTTTGACTTCCCACACTAATAAGTTCTGTAGGTGGAGTGCAAGAAGAGAATGTCCTGCAATCTTACTAAAAACAAATGTCAGCAGAAACATTTTAGCTTTATTTCAAATCTTTAAAATTGACATGTAAAGATTATATTGGATTTGTTGTGATGTTGTTGTTGTTGTTTTCCAAGACAGGGTTTCTCTGTGTAGCTTTGGTTGTCCTAGAACTTGTTCTGTAGACCAGGCTGGTCTCTACCTCATAGATCCATCTGCCTCTACCTCCCTAGTACTTGGATTAAAGGTGTGAGCCACCACTACTCAGCAATTATACTGGACTGTTAGAAACAGGTTATATGCTATTACTACAGTGCTACCAAAGAACTACTAGGTATATATATCTACTACTAATATATAACTACTAGGGAATTACCAGTTGGAAAGACTCCTGTTCATAGTTAATCTTTAGGGCAATCATAGAGTAGAAATTCTATAATAAAAAGAAAAGCATTAATCTGAGCAATATAAGTTAACAAAGTTTACAGAAAACAAGAAATGACTTGAGGTTTCAAATACTACCTTAACACAACGTTTTGAAAGATGTTTTCATTCAATCGTATTTTCATCGATAAATTCCACACATCGATAGATAAATGGGTGAAACATTGGCTGAGATATTTTCCCAGTGCTAGAAATAGTCCAGACAAAAGAGTGGACACAATCCCTGCATTCAAAGAAATACTTAATGTGAGGGTAAAAGACATTTAAAAATGACAGTTAAGTCTGGGATGTAGCTCAGTCATTAAAGTATTTGCCATGCAAACAGAGGGACCTGAATTTATATTCCCAGCATTCACATGAAAAGCTGGGTGTGGTGGCATGCACTTGTGATCTCAGTGTTGAGAAAACAGAAATAAAAAGATCTTTGGGATTTATTTCTAGGCAGTCTGTCTGGTCAATTGGTGAACTCAATTTTCACAGAAAAACACACACAAAAAAGCCAGCTGGCAACTGAGGAAGACATTCAACATCACTTTCTGGCCTTCACATAGGCATACATACATATGCACACACACACACACACACACACACACACACACACAAGAATGACAGTTAATGAGATATGCCCATCTGACAGAGGGCTAATATCCAATACATAAAAAGAACTCAAGAAGTTAGACTCCAGAGAGCCAAATAACCCTATTAAAAAATGGAGTACAGAGATAGACAAAGAATTTTCAACTGAGGAATATTGCATAGCTGAGAAGCACCTAAAGAAATGTTCAACATCCTTAGTCATTACGGAAATGCAAATCAAAACAACCCTGAGATGTCACCTCACACCAGTCAGAATGGCTAAGATCAAAAACTCAGGAGACAGCAGGTGTTAGGGTTCTGTCTAAGCTCCACTCCACAGTTACCTGGCAACAGCTAGGTAAGCCCCTCCCCACAGTTACCTGGCAACAGCCAGGTAGGCCTGGCCTACTATAAAAAGGGCTGCTCAGCCCCTCCTCTCTTCCTCTCTTATCTCTCTCTCTCTCTCTCACTCTCAGCTTCTCTCTTGCCCCTCTTAGGCTCTCCTCCCCTCCCCCCTCTCTCCACGTGGTCATGGCCAGCCTCTGCTTCTCTACTCTCTCCCTCTCTCTTCCTTTCTCTGCCTCCTCTACCCCCCTTAATTTCCATCCTCTGCCCTGAATAAACTCTACTCTATACTATGCTGGTGTGTGTCTGGTCCCTCTCAGGAAGGGATGCTTCAGCATGGGCTCCTTGAGGCACCTCCTGCCCCCACACAGCCGTATACCACTTTCTCTAAAACCTCTTTCTCTTTTTATGATCACAACAGCAGGTACTGGCGAGGATGTGGAGAAAGAGGAACACTCCTCCACTGCTGCTGGGATTGCAAGCTGGTACAACCACTCTGGAAATCAGTCTGGCCGTTCCTCAGAAAATTGGGCATAATACTACAGGAGGACCCTGTTATACCACTCCTGAGCATACACCCAGAGGATTCTCTAGCATGTAATAAGGACACATGCTCCACTATGTTCATAGCAGCCCTATTTATAATAGCCAGAAGCTGGAAAGAACCCAGATGTCTCTCAACGGAGGAATGGATACAGAAAATGTGGTATATATACACACTGGAGTACTATTCAGTCATTAAAAACAATGAAATTCTTAGGCAAATGGGTGGTACTGGAAAATAACATCCTGAGTGAGGTAACCCAACCACAAAAGAACACACATGGGATGCACTCACTAATACGTGGATATTAGCCCAGAGGCTTGGAAAACCTAAGACACAATTCACATATCAAATATGCTCAAGAAGAAAGAAGAACAAAGTATGGAAACTCTGGTCCTTCTTAGAAGGGGGAACAAGATACCTACAGAAGGAGATACAGAGACATAGTGTGGAGCAGAGTCTGAGGGAAAGACCATCCAGAGACTACCCCTCCTAGGGATCCATTCCATATACAGTTACAAAACCCAGACACTATTATTGATGCCCAGGAGTACTTGCTGATCGGAGCCGGATATAGCTGTCACCTGGGAGGCTCTGCTAGTGCCTGACAAATACAGAGGAGGACACTCTCAGTCAGCCATTGAAATGAACACAGGGTCCCCAGTGGAGGAGCTAGAGAAAGGACCCAAGGAACCGAAGGGGTTTGCAGTGTCATAGGAGGAACAGTATGAGTCACCCAGTACTCTCAGAGCTCCCAGGGACAAAAAAAAAAATCAACCAAAGAGTTTACATGGAGTTACCCATGGCTCCAGATGCATAGGCAGCAGAGGATGGCCTTATTCGCCATCAAAGGGAAGAGAGTCCCTTGGTCCTGGAAATGTTCAGTGCTGCAGTGTAGGGGAATACCAGGACAGGGAAGCAGGAGAGGGTTAATTGGGGAACAGGGGAGGAAACATGGGTTATAGGATTTTCGGGGGGGGGGGCAGGAAAGGGGACAACATTTGAAATGTAAATAAAGAATGTATCTATTAAAACAGAAAAACAAAATACACACACACACACACATATATGAGAGAGAGAGAGAGCAAGCCAGGCTTACCTGGCTATTGCCAGGTAACCATTGGGTGGAGCCTAGAAGGAATGCTAACAGGAAGCAAGCCTTAAGTAATTCACCTCAGATGTCAGAACCTTTGTCAGTTCATGATATATAGATTCGAGAATTTAAACAAAGCAAAACTTGGAACTTAAGAAAGCTAAGTCAATCAAAACTTGAAAAACCAAAATTTCAGGAAATAATGGAAATTAAAGTGAGAACAATATTTGTCCTCTTTTCTTTCAGGATTTTGCTGGTGTGTGTGTGTGTGTGTGTGTGTGTGTGTGTGTGTGTGTGTGTGTGTGTGTGTGTGTGTGCGCGCGTGTGTGTGTGCTCTCGCATGCCCATTCGTGCCTTCCTGCATGTCTATCTGTGTGTATCTGTGTGTGTTTACACTTGGAAAATCTCAACCTATGGGGAGGGTAGGCATAAGAAACTAAGAAAACAATGACAGAAAAAAAATCTGAACAATATTTTATCAGCTAGTGAATCTAAAGAAACAAAAATGTAAGCTTGAGATATTCTAAGTTAAAAGACGTTTAGAAAAGACTCATGATTTCTATGGTGCTATAATTATTTAAGAATAAAATTTTCAGAAAGATTAAGAGAAACATATTTCAACAAATAAAGGCAATATAAAATGATCCAACAGTCAACATTAATGATAAGTGGAGAAAAGCTCAGAACATTTCCCCTGAACAGGACAAGACAAAGTATGTCTACTGACTACTCCTTCCTGTTCAATATAGTCTTTTTTTTTCAGTCCTTTTTTTTATTTTTTTTTAATTTACATTCCAAATCATTTCCCCTTTCCCATTTCCTCCCTCCCCGAAAGTCCCATAAGCCCCCTTCCCTCCCGCTTTTCTCCATTCAACCCCCTCTTGTTTCTCTGTCCTGGCATTCCCCTACATCCAGTCTTTCCAGGACCAGGGGTCTCTCCTTCCATCTTCTTAGAAATCTATTGATATGCGGATTGTGTCTAGGGTATTCCGAGATTCTGGGTTAGTATCCCCTTATCAGTGACTGCATACCATGTGTGTTCTTTTGTGATTGGGTTACCTCACTAAGGATGATATTTTCAAGTTCTGACCATTTGCTTAGGAATTTCGTGAATTCATTGTTTTTAATTGCAGAGTAGTATTCCATTGTGTAAATATACCACATCTTCTGAATCCATTCCTCCGTTGAGGGACATGTGGGTTCTTTCCAGCTTCTGGCTATTATAAATAAGGCTGCTATGAACATAATGGAGCATGTGTCCTTATTGCATGCAGGTAAAGCCTCTGGGTATATGCCCAGGAGTGGTATAGCCGGATCCTCCGGGAGTGTCATGCCCAGTTTTTGGAGGAACCGCCAGACTGCTTTCCAGAGTGGTTGTACCAGCTTGCAATCCCACCAGCAGTGGAGGAGTATTCCTCTTTCTCCACATCCTCGCCAACAACTGCTGTCTCCTGTGTTTTTGATCTTAGCCATTCTGACTGGTGTGAGATGGAATCTCAGGGTTGTTTTGATTTGCATTTCCCTAATGACTAAACAATATAGTCTTAAAAGCCATATGAAAACCTATTATTGAAGACGCTTCCTGAAATATGGGAATATCCATATATAAAAGGAGTTAAAATATAAAAGGGGCAATGTTCTCCCAGGTCACGTCCACTATCAAACAAACAAACAAAATCCCATGATAGGTATGGTGCCGCCTGGCTGTTCTTTCTTGGTTCTCTTGGGGGGGGGAGCATTAAGTAAAAGGATTTCTTGTTGCTGCTCCTTTTGCTGGTGGATCAGTCAGAAGCCTTTCTGGCTAAGCTGGTTAACTCTTTTTAAACCAGAGATGAAGGAAAGGAAAAGAATTAAGACGCTTTATGTCAAATATGCACAGACACATTCACATTCAAACATTCATATACCCATACTCTGGCCAGGCATGACCATCTGTCACAATCAGCTCCACAAATATTCATGCATGCTGACATATATACACATATATCTACACACATATAGAGAGACAGACATACACATTTGGATGGATGGATGGATGGCTGGATGGATGGATGGCTGAATGGATGGACTGATGGGGCAAAGCTGCCAAACCATTCAACCAACAACTTTATTTCTTTTCTCTGGTCTTTTATACCTCCTTACACAAAATAGTTCTTTAGAAAATTACCTCAGAGATAAAATGTTACATAGAGTGGGAGTTATATAAGGATGTTGATATTAAGTTCAAAGCAGCGTTTCCTTATAATATATTCATTAGAAGTTGAAAGCAACAGTTTTTACATGGCCTTGCCTTATTTATAGAGCACACCTGTGACTTTATATTTGGACCTAAATGTTTTTCCTTGAACACAATATTGTCCCAAGTCTATTTCTCTTTTTAGTGTGATTATGAAAGCTCATTGTATTTCTTATTATGCAACCTTTACTTACCATTATGAGGAGTGGGCACATTCTATCCTTGATTCTAACTTTATTACATCTTTCTAGCAACAAAGACCATCTCTAAAAACTTTCTTCCTAAAATAATGTGAATCAAATCAGGAATTCTATAGAATCATTATTTATTTGTCTATATAGCATCACTACAAGATAGTACATCTTTGTAAGTCTGCAAAAATCTGCTCAAAGGCATAGGCTCATACCTAGTAATTTTTACATACTTAATAATAACAGGAAAAGCATGTTAATAGCAGCCATCTTTCTTCAGATATAATCTTCTTGGCCTTGCCTAGAGAAGCAAATCCATCATAGATTTTAGTCCATGGAGAAACCATCTCAGGAAGATCAGCTGCTAGATTTTAGTTTCTCCTAGATGGATCTTGGCAGTATGGGATACCTCTTTTTTGAGTTGTTGGTCAGTGAAGATTCATAGGCTCCCCAAAATTACAGGTTATTGCCTTTGCTCTTGGCTCCCCTACAAACCTTGATAGCAAGACTGTATTGCTGCCCTGCTCTCTGAGCCCTCTGGGCCAAACCAGGCTACTGTGAGCAGTCGACCATTGCAGAGGGACATCCATTCTCCTGCCACCTCTCCACACTTTCATTGGACTTTGGAACCATATGGAACTGCAAGTATAGAACCATACAAAGGCCTGCAGCAAGACTATTAAGTCTCATCTCCACTCCCAATACCTACTAAAACAAGAACATCCAGGGCCCAAAGTCAGATGGCTAAAGGCCCTCAAAAGAATACAATCAACAAGAGCCAGGGGTATTATGATGCCTCTAAAGCACAGCTACTGTTGTGTTTATAAAAAGATAGGGGAGGGAGATATGTTCTATGAAGGTGTGGTGAGGTATGGGGGAAGGGGGTGTCTCAGAGGGCCGTGCCAAGGTATCCCTTCCCCCAGAGTGACCAGCCACATGATGATATAGTATAGAATAGACTTTATTCAGGGCATTGGGAGGGGAATTAAGAGTAGAGGCAGAGAAAGGCAGAGAGAGAGAGAGAGAGAGAGAGAGAGAGAGAGAGGTAGAAGAGTAGAGGCTAGCCATGAGCATGTGGAGAGAGAGGACAGAAGGGAATGGGGAGGGACAGGGGAAGGGAAGCAGAGAAAGAGAAAGAGAGGAACAAGAGATCAAGAGAGCGAGGAGGAGGAAGCAAGCAGCCCCTTTTATAGTGAGTCAGGCATACCTGTTGCCAGATAACTGTGGGGCAGAGCTTAGACAGAATGCTAATAGCTACCTCACTAAAGCAGGCCCTGGTCATCCTAACACAACCCAAACAGAGAAAATGATCTTAAATTCAATCTTATAAAGATGATAGAGGCCTTTAAAGAGGAAATGAACAAATCCCTTAAAGAAATACAGGAAAATAAAATTAAACAGGTGAAGGAAATAAATAATAAATCCATATAAAGATATATATATCTTGGGATATATATATATATATATCTTGGGCTGTGCAACATCTGGAAGTGAAACACAAACTGAAGAAACCCTGGAGATGGAAAACCAAGGGAAGAAAACAGGAACATGAGGTACAAGTATTAGCAACAGAATACAGGAGATGGAGGAGAGAATCTCAGGCATAGATGATACAGTAGAAGAAATTGATACACCAGTCAAAGAAAATATTAAAGCTAAAAATTGCCTGACATAAAACATCCAGATAATCTGGGATACCCTGAAAAGACCCAACCTAAGACTAGGAATAGAAGAAGGTGAAGAATCCCAGTTCCAAGGCTCAGAAAATATTCTCAACAAAATCATAAAACAAAACTTTCCCAACCTAAAGAAAGATACGCCTATAAACATACAAGAAGCTTGTAGAACACCAACTAGACTGGACCAGAAAAGAAAATCCTCCTGGCACATTAAAAAAAACACAAAATCTATAGAACAAAGAAAGAATACTAAAAGTACTAAAGGAAAAAGACCAGGTAAGATACAAAGGCAGACCTAACAGAATCACACCTGACTTCTCAACAGATACTCTAAAAACTAGAAGGGCCTGGACAAATATCCTGCGACCTCTAAAACACCACAGGTACCTACCTAGACTACTATACCCAGCAAAACTCTCAATCACCATAGAGGGAGAAAACATGATATTCCAAGACAAATCCAAATTCAAAAAATATTTTAATGGCTGCTTCTATTTCTTTAGGGGTTATGGGACTGTTTAAATAGTTCATATTAACCTATAGCTGAGGAGCTACTGGTTAAAAAGTTACTAGGGAACTAAAGTCCTTTTTTCTTCAGGGATGTGATCGTGAAGAGGTTCCACATGTACCAGTAGATGGCTCTACACCCATGCTCATATAGGCAGAACAAAGTCAACACTATGAGTTTAAAATGGAGCACATGAAATTGGGAAAAATGGTTGGGGGATAGAGAAAGAACTGAAGGAGAGGAAGATGTGGGGGTGGATTCCATCGAAATATATTAGAACCATTTACACATATCTCAAACATAAAAAATTAAAAATAAAGGTTATACTATTTCTCTGAATTGATTTGTAATTCATAATTTCATGAGAAAAAAATTGCGAAGTTCAATTTATTAAAGATACAGGAAAAGAAAAATCTATGCACACATCTATCAATTTAAAATATCTTCCGAAGAAAACTCCGGACATATTAGGTATTTATTCCAAGCATTTAAAGAAGTTACAGCATCAATTTTACACTATTCTTCTAGTTCCTTGAGCCTGGGAGAGAGGGATAATTAGCTCTCGTTCAGGACTGAGCACAGCAGTAACTTCTCAGCACTTTGATCAGTTGTGGGTTTCTACATTCACTGTGGTCTACTGCAAACAGAAGCTTCTCTGACCAAGGCTGAGAGCCACATGAATTGGATTGTTGGTTCTCATCTGGGTGCTCTTGAGTTTATCCCACACCCCTAAGAGGCTCTTGGTGATGATATGATTTGTAGTTTTAGCATAGATTTTTTTTTTAATTCCAAATACTTGTAAAGGCATCTTACATTATTTTCTTATAAGAATTATTTATTTTATTTGACGTGTATGGGTGTTTTGTTTCCGAGCATGCATATGTACCATGTGTGGGCATGGTACCTGCAGAGGTCAGAAGAGGGAACCAGATTCTTTGGAACTAGAGATGCAGATAGTTTAAGACACAACATAGGTGTTAAGAACAGAACCCAGGGCTTCTGCAAGAGTAGCATGTACTCTTAACAGCTGAGCCATCATTTCAACACATCTGCAACCCCCATCTTTTATATCACTCAGGAAGCCTAGAACGTGCATCTAATGTTAGAATATTTGGAAAGATCTGGATAGGTCTATTGGTCATTATTGGTCCATTGAAATTAATTTGCACATATATTTAATACTATATTTATACAATCATATGTAAAAATAATGAATCCGATTAAAGTCTTTATTTTAAGTGGAAAAAAAACAAGTTCTGGAAAATTTGTATACTACACTTCGATTTTTATACAACAGCAAGAGACTTTTATATATATGTGTATATATGAGACTTGACAGTGTCTGATTCACAATATGGTAACTGAAAGGCACATATGGGTAATTACATTTGCATTAATTAAAACTAAATAATAGTCATTAATCACAGGATCACTTTATAATACATAAACATAAGCAAGTATAATTTGTCAGTTTATAATTTAAAATTAAAACCTAAATAAATAATAAACGCTTAAAGCTTTTATTTTAAATTAATCCCAGTCACAATAACCACATGTTCAGTAGTCGCACACAGCGCCATACTGGATAACATCAGATAATTCCTACCACTACAGAAATTTCTGTTTGCCATTCCTGCACTCCCGCACTAGAAACTTCTGGAAATTACACACTTATTGACAGCATCAGGACTGCTAGAGCTCATTAGTATTTCATTGTACATTTTTGACCATTGGGTTATTTAAAACATATGTATGACTAAGCAATTTTCATTAGGTAAAGTTAAACTAAACTTTGTTGTTTGGCTTCCACACTTGGGCTGTATCTTTTGAAGTCTTGTTACAATTTCTCCTATTCATTGTAGCCAAGGATTTGGCAAGTCATTCAAGGCCTACAGTTGAAGTTTTAATCTTCACGACGTGATAGGATATGCACTTGATGGAGGAGTGATGTTCAAATACTTGAAAGATATGAAAATATGTAATTCAATTCTAACCTCTCTGTTTAGGCTCCCCACCCCATCACTCATAGCTGATGACAGAGCTGTGAACATTGTGGTTGTTCAGAGCTGTTTCTGTATTTTACTAGTGGTCTTTAGTCACTGAGGGACAACTAGACCTCTGCCTTTTTCTTTACAAAAATGATGCTAACAAGAAATCATTTGGCCTCACCCTTCTGCTCTCTCTTATTACCACTTCATCAAGTTAATTTATGTATGAACTTGCTGCAGGAAAGCATAGGTGAAAGAATTGAAAGATAAAACAATATATACAGAAAATGTCCCTGCCTTCTCTACTCTGGTCTCACCTCCTGAACAAAGTGCTCACAATAAGAACTTCGGATTCACCAATGTTGCCTTGATGCTATTTGGAGTCACTCATCTCCTATGACAATGTTATGACTTCAAAGAACTACAGAGTAAATATGGGACTAGAAACCTAAGTGCTATGCCTATTATTCCATAATATTCCCTAGCGAAAAGTGGAAATACACATTTCCACAAGGGAAAGAACAGGTCTGTTTAAAAAGTTGCACCCAACATACAAATATGTAAAGACCATAGAGGGTTTTAAAGAGACCTTTTAAAAAGTGCATGTAGAAACCAAAAGACTGTAATTTTAGTGCATTTTGTTAAGAAACAGCCAATAAACTAGCAGCTGATAGCTACATACCAGAGCAAAACCAAGAAATTTCACCTCATTTTGCAATTGAAATAAGTTATTTTTAATGGAAAAGCAAACTACTGAAAGTCATAGTAAACAATTTTATACACTTTTACTTCTATAGTTACTGTTAACACTGACAAACTAACAAGATGTTATTTTGGGTTTGCTTGTCTACATATTAAGGTAGTAGGGACTTGATGATCATTAGCCCATTTAAAGCCAACTGTGAGAAGTCTAAGACAGGGGGCTTGATGGGGACCAGAATTATTTGCAGTGTGAGATATATGTAGTCAGTTGCTTTGTTCTTTTTGGAATCCTACATGTTGATGCAAAGTAGACTAAAGTGAGAGTATTTCTCAAGTAAAGGATCCTAACTGAAAACTTGTCTTTTTCTGAATCTTCTGCTACATTCAGTCATCTGATTTTGCAGGATCAAGAGGAATATACTTTCTGTACTGAAAAGAGAATTTCAGAAAATGAGCCTATTGGAATTATGTTTATGAACTCACAAATAATACCCAAGTTTGCTCCAAATCCTGGAATAAAGGCCATTTATCATATACCTGAAACTCAGACCTATCCTCAAATCTAAACCATGATTTGTAAAAAATCCATATATATTCCACAGTATCAATATAGTCTTATTATTTGGTTCTTTAAAAAACTTGTTTCTATTTTTTTCCTTTTTAAAAAAGCTTTTTTGGAGATTTTAATTTAATTACATTTCTCCCTTCTTTCTCCTCCCTCCAAACCATCATAAATAAAATACCCTTCCCCACTCTCCTTCAAATTCCTGGCTTCTTTTTTTTACCAACTGTTATTTTTTCTTTTTAGTCAAGATTGTTCCTTGCAGGGGATATTTAGGGACTAGTGTGCAAGCCAGAGTGGAGTATGGAGGTCAGTGTGTGGGTCCTCTGTTCCATCTTGTCTGAGGCTGGGTCTCTCTGATTGTCGTTGTGTGGATATACATCAGGCTATTTGGCCCACAAGCATTTATGGAGTCTCCTGTCTCCACCTCCCATCTTGCTGTAAAACAACTCCTTTTGAAGACGTGTGCTACTGCCCAGAGCTTTAACATGGGCTTTGTATTTGTATTTGGGTCCTTGAGTTTGTTTCTTATTGCTATGAACTTCTCAGATTGACTTTGTCTCTTTTTAAGCTTGTATTTTTACCTTGACCTGTTTCTCAGTTGATGGAGTCATTCTTCTACTGGTGATGGCAATATCTTTGCCAGTTTCTCCAGTGCCACTGCAGGTGAAAGAGTTAGGGAACCCTAGCATCTTATGACAAAGATTGGTTTCATCAGAGAAAGCCTTAACACTGTTCTGGAAAAATGATGTGTGAAATGCCTCAAGGCTATGGGAGATAGGCAAATTACCTCTGATTATCTGGTACATTCCTCTATGCACTACAAAAAGAACTAAGCTTAGTGAACAATATTTTTCAAGTACTAGTAGTTAAGGCCTCGATAGATCTATTAAACTCTTCACAACTTGTTATGAAGCAATTCTTGAGTCAAATGAGTTAGCGAAACCCAGGTAAGCCATTTCTCATGTTATGCGTATCCATTCCACAGAGAAAAAGCCCTGCGTCTCCTCCACTTGAAAGACAAACTGACAGCCCAAGTTGCTGTGGAGACCACAGAGAACTGCTGGCTACTGAAATCTGTCAATTTTTAATATATAACTGCTAAATTATTATTTATTTCTCAGACTTCTGACTACATTGACAGCTAGACAGTTATCTCCTTACCTAAACTGTTTCCATTAATTAAATACTTCATATTTTCTCTTCTTGTTGTGTCACTGACCTAATATTATCTGAGTTTCTATAAATTTGCCTAACTATAATAAAATATTCCACTATACGATCCAATCTTTTAATCATGTTCCTTCTGCTCCACAAAAGGCTCATCTTAAAAACTGTTCATGTGGTTAACTCATGTTATCTCTTTTATAAACATATAATCCACAGTAAACCTACCCAGATCTACCTCTCATGGACCAAATAGATTCCATCTAGATAAGTACACCTGTCCAAAGTTCCCACTGACTACCTATTCCAAAGGATGGGATTCCTCTGGGTTGCAATTATACACCTGTATTAGTCAGGGTACTCTAGAGTCACGGAACGTATGGGTAGTCTCTATATAGTTAGGGAATTTGTCGATGACTTACAGCTTGTAGTCAAACTCCCCAACAATAGTCAGCAGTACTTGTGGATGGAAGTCCGAGGATCTAGCAGTTGCTCAGTCACACGAGGCAGGCCAGGAAAAGCCAGAGTGAATCTTCCTTCTTCCAATGTCTTTATATAGGTCTCCAGCAGAGGGTGTGGCCCAGATTAAAGGTATGTGCCACCACGCCTTTAATCCCAGATGACCTTGAACTCAGAGATCTCCTAATCTTAATCTTCTGGAATTCATAGTCACTATACATCAAGATCTCCAGGTCAGAAACTTGTATCTCTGAGCCTCCAGATTAGGACTATAGGTGAGCCTTCCAATTCTTTTTTTTTTTTTTTGATTTGAAAATTTCTATTTTTTTTATTATTTATTTTATTTTATTTTTTTAATTTACATTCCAAATCATTTCCCCTTTCCCGTTTCCTCCCTCCCCGAAAGATCAAAAACACAGGAGACAGCAGTTGTTGGCGAGGATGTGGAGAAAGAGGAAGACTCCTCCACTGCTGGTGGAATTGCAAGCTGGTACAACCACTCTGGAAAGCAATCTGGCGGTTCCTCAGAAAACTGTGCATGACACTCCCGGAGGATCCGGCTATACCACTCCTGGGCATATACCCAGAGGCTTTACCTGCATGCAATAAGGACACATGCTCCACTATGTTCATAGCAGCCTTATTTATAATAGCCAGAAGCTGGAAAGAACCCAGATGTCCCTCAACGGAGGAATGGATTCAGAAGATGTGGTATATCTACACAATGGAATACTACTCTGCAATTAAAAACAATGAATTCACGAAATTCCTAGGCAAATGGTCAGATCTTGAAAATATCATCCTTAGTGAGGTAACCCAATCACAAAAGAACACACATGGTATGCAGTCACTGATAAGGGGATATTGACCCAGAATCTCGGAATACCCTAGACACAATTCGCATATCAATAGATTTCTAAGAAGATGGAAGGAGAGACCCCTGGTCCTGGAAAGACTGGATGTAGGGGAACGCCAGGACAGAGTAACGAGAGGGGGTTGAATGGAGAAAAGAGGGAGGGAAGGGGGCTTATGGGACTTTCGGAGCCTTCCAATTCTTGTTTAGTTCATTCCAGATTTAGTCAAGTTGACAACCAGGAATAGCCACTACAACACCTTAAGAAAAAATTTTCTTTCTCCAATATGTACTTAATCTTACTCCCTACCTATACTAATGTGTTTCAACATCTTGTCAAATCCAGGCACTTACCACACCCAGGACAGCTCCAGAGAAGCAACCTTCAGATGCTGCAATCTCCTCTCAGACACAGATAACTTCTACTAGACCTGTACTGACTTATCCTCAGATGGCTCCACAGACCCTGGACATCAAGGAAGCAGCCAACTCTTCTAAGACTGGACAAACATCCCCCATACCCATTTCTCTAGGTTCCCCAAAGATACATCACCCCAATGTCAGCATGGAACAGCCGGATGTCACAAAGACCCTATTCCTACGTCGCCATCACCTCTTTCTAATTTTTTCTTTTTTAATTAAACCAAAACGGAGGAATGTTAGGATTCTGTCTAAATTCCACCCCACAGTTACCTGGCAACAGCCAGGTCTGCTCCTCCCCACAATTACCTGGCAACAGTCAGATAGGCCTGGCCTACTATCAAAGGGGCTACTTGCCCCTCCTCTCTCTCTTATTCTTTCATTCTCTTAGTTTCTCTCTTGCCCTCTTGGGCTCTTCCCTTCCCCCTTCCCCCTTCCCCTCTCCCTCTCTCTCAACGTGGTCATAGCTGGCCTCTGCTTCTCTATTCTCTCCTTCTCTCTGTCTTTCCCTGCCTCTACTACCCCCTTAACTTTCCTCCCCATGCCCTAAATAAGCTCTATTCTACACTATACCATAGTGTGCCTGCGCACCCTCAGGGGGAAGGGGGGGTGCCTCAGTGATCCCACACACAGCCATAGAACATATTCTCACACCTCTTTCTCTTTTTATGATCACAACAGATGGTCCTGTAACCACCACCATGGATACTAAAGGATAACTGTGTAGGATGGGGGTCACATATATAAGAACATTAGTTTATAATGATAAAATGATGTTCCTGTTCAAAATTACATTTAACATTACACTGTGATTTCCTTTAGCTCACAATAAATCTTTTATTTACTTAAAATGGGAGAAATTTAATAGACTAGTCCCTGGAACCCATAACAAATTAAGTTAAACTTGAACTGTTAAGAAAGATTGAATAGAAAAAATACAGTGATCAAACATCGGCGTACTGTGAGGAAAACACTAGGAAACAGCAGAGATAGCGGAGCTAACTACAGGTGTCCACAAGTCTTAATTGTGCTCAAAGCTGAGAGTGGTTTTGTTCGTTATTGTCTCATTCAGTCTTACATATGCTTCATGCTCAGGAAACACTATCTTTGGAAGCATACACACTTGCAGTGGATTCTTCTGTTCCTGTGAATAACAATATCTAGAAAGTAAGCAACTAGTCATTGTACTTTTCCCCTCATACTATGGTCCACCTAATAACGTGTCTTTAATTTTTTTTTGAAGGAAAATTTCTAGTTCTTATTTATCAGAGGGAAATCTAAGTGAACCAAGGTGACCTGAAATTCAACCATTAGAATCCAGGAAGTGAGAAACAAAAGCACCTTCCCACCTCAACACAGTTAAGGTAAAACAATGCTAGAGATTCTACTGCTGCCTGGAGAGACTGCTGTGTTCTTTTTAAATGAATTCTCCAGGGAATACCGGGGGCGGGGGAGGGCAGAGCGGGTGGAACAAACTTCTCCCACCATTGTGCTTTGAAAGCACACAACAAAAGAGTAAACAAACAAGGTTTGCCTTCTTTGATAGTGTTAGCTGTTGACTTCGAAGGAGGTGGCTGTTATAGATGAGCAAATTCCTGGAGGCTTTGTCAGGGATTGTCAAATGACTTCTAAAAATGAGGCCTTTTATTTCTGTGTCACAGGATACTCAGCTCTGAGATAAGAAAAGACCACAGCAAGAGGACAACTGTCCCTCTGCCCTGTTGTACAAATGCGTATGGGTCAACCCCAGCATCTAAAGACTGTGGTCTAGGACTAAACTCCCTGTGACTTCCCAGCTAATAATATACATCAACTGCAAGAGAAAGAGTTGTGTTCACTTTAAGAGAATAAAGTATGAATATCTTAAAACAACTAAAATAAGATTTAAACAGAATGAAACAAAACAAAACACAGTCTCAAAACTGGACTGAGTAGACTCAGTGAAAGCTCTGACCATACGAACCCAATGACCTGAGTTCAACACCTAGAACTAGTGTGAAGGTAGAGGAAAAGAGGTGACTCCACAGAGCTGTCTTCTGACATCCCCCTATGTGCATTGAGACACACATCATCTCCACACACATGCACATACATCCACACACACCTGACACGAAAACAATACATTTTTAAAAAATTAAAATTCTGGAAACACGAGGCTAAAAAGATGACTCAGTGGTTTAAAACACCCATTGTCCTTGCAGAGGACCAGGGGTCTAGTCCCTGCACCACATAGTTGTTCACACTCCTAACTAATGTTCTGAGGAATCCAGGGCCCTCTTCTAGCCTACACAGGTTCCAGACACACACACACACACACACACACACACACACACACACACACACATACACACAGTATACAGACATATATACAGGCAAAACACCAATAAAAGTAAAGCAATATTTAAAACTTACAGAAACACGTACAATTTTACATTGATAAATAAGCTGTATGCAAGAATTCAGAAGATTTAGGTTTTTTGTCAATGTAAATGCTGCGTCTGATACACTGATAGCAACAGTCTTTATCATCACTTGTAAAGGAACGTTAAATGCTCAAACTTTCTTAGCATGGTTTCTAAGATCACAGTGTTGATGGATAAACCATCAACAGTTTCAAACTACTGAAAATCAATAGTGCATAGAAGGAAGAGCTAATTCTCTAGTCTTCAAAATAACATCAAACCTAACATAAATAAGCACATTCGTATAATATTATCAATATAGAAGAGTTAGAATAAGAAATATGCTGGAGCAATGGTGAGGTGTCTGAAATTTATTAAGCTAACCTTGGGAACAGCCCACTGTAATAAGTGTTGTAAGTGTTTAGTTTTGCACTACATACCAAAGCAGACCTGGCCTCCAGGTTCTCCCAGCATCCCTCAGTCCCTACCTGGCATTTGCTGCTCCCCAACTTTGAACTTCGGCCAGGGTCTAGGCTGCCCTTTCCCCAGAGGCTCCTCCCTATATAACCCAGCCATTTTGTGAGCTCTCTCTCTCTCTCTCTCTCTCTCTCTCTCTCTCTCTCTCTCCTCCCCCTGCCGCTCCACTCCCTCTCACTTCCCCTCTCTCTCCCCTTCCCTACCCTTTTCTTCCTCTTGTCTCTGTGTGTGCCAGTGACCCCAATCCCACACCCCGAGGAGACTTCCCCTGGCCTCCATCCTTGGGGCCAGTGAACTTGTCTGAATGAGCAGCTCCCCAATATGCCTGCCTTTGATATAATCTAATCTGGCTTGAATTGGCTTATTTCACTGGAGGCGGAGAAATAACCTATCAGTATGGAATTAAAATAACACATAGAGATTTGTAATATAGTTTATAGGAGTAAATTAAGCACGTTAGACACATTCTGAAAACAAATACCAAATAATGCAAACTCTTCTCTTGTAACTAATAAACGCATCTTCTAACTCCAAAATTTAAAACTGTTGTCTTTTCTTGACATTATAAATGACACAGGCTTTTCTTAGTGTGCTTGATTTGTTTTTGGTACAGTGTCACCTAAATGTTGCCCTGGCTGCCCTTGAAGCTGTAGAGATCTGCTTCTGCTTCGGGGGTGTGGAGATTATGGTGATGCCAGTATTATTATAAGAAACACACAAAATCAGAGTTTATCTCTATTAAGGTGAAGCTGAAAAGCTACTCCTGTTTTTCCTGCTTGGCTTTTGGAGAATTGACTATTGTATTTGACCATGTTCATCTTGCAGGTATCAATGGCTAAGGTACACTTTAAATATTTATATGCATAAGTACACGTATGGTTCTCTGTGTATTTTATTGCATCAATTCATAAATAATTATTATGTCATCACAACAGATCCTGTGAATAACACCAATCTTTTTTCATAATTAATGAGAAAGACTCATACAGCTAGCTATCCAGTCAGCAGCATCTTTGGTCTGGCATGGTCTGTATTCTCATTTGTCTTCCAACTCAGTAACTCACGATATTTGTGTTGGAATACCTACGTCATACTTTTCAGCTTTGCTTTAAAAAGTTTCTATACAATTTTTCTAGGGATAGCCTCTAAGACCTCTGTCATCACCAGCTAATTTTAGTGGAGTCTTTGCTGCACTCCTAGAATTTTACAACATGCAGGAGGCCCACATGCAGTGACCAGCCCTAGATTCTTCAGGGCTGTAGCTCAAATCTAGCTCCCCCTGACTCTGATAGCTTTGTTCTTTCTCCAAGGTCCTTGTTCACATTATTTTTCTCTGCTGTTGTAGCAACTAGGAAATGGCATTCATTAAAAACACAGATCATATGAAACCTAAGAAGAAGGAAGACCAAAATGTGGATGCTTCAGTGCTTCTTAGAAGGATAAACAAAATACTCACAGGAGAAAATATGGAGACAAAGTGTGGAGCAGAGACTGAAAGAAAGGGCATCCAGAGACTGCCCCACCTGGAGATCTATCCCATATACCGACACCAAACCCGGAAGCTATTGTGGATGCTGGGAAGTGTTTCCTGATGGAAGCCTGATATGGCTGTTTCCTGAGAGGCTCTGCCAGAGCCTGACAAATACAGAGGTGGATGCTTACAGCCAACCACTGCACTGAACGCAGGGTCCCTGATGGAGGAGTTGGAGAAGGGACTGTAGGAGCTGAGGGGGTTTGCAGTCCCATGGAGGGAGCAACAGTGTCAACAGAACAGAACCTCCGGAGCTCCCGGGACTGGACCACCAACCAAAGAATACTCACGGAGGGACCCATGGCACTGGCCGCGTATGTGGCAGAGGATTGCCTTGTTGGACATCAGTGGGAGGAGAGGCCCTTGGGCCTGAGGGGGTTCTATGTCCCAGTGTAGGGGAATGTCAGGGACGGAAGAGGGGAGTGGGTAGGTGGGAGGGGGAGCACCCTCATAGAGGCAGGGGGAGGGGAGATAGGATAGGGGAGTTTTGAAGGGGAGACCTAGAAAGGGGAAAATATTCGAAATGTAAATAAAGAAGATATCCAAATTAAAAAAAATATTTAGTATGCCTTTTTTTAAAAAACAACAAAAACCATTTTCCCCACCTGGGTAAAACAGATTGAGGAAAAGAATACACGCAGCAGGAACAGAAAGTATATATCACACATCACAAAAGAATCCGGTTGGAAAATGTTTCGAGATACCATTTACTTTATTAAAATTGCAAGACAGAGAAAATGGAAGCTTTTACCTGTCTTCTTTCCTGTCAGAGCCCGTGACCCCAGAGGAACGCCCGAAATGGAAAGCAAGTTAGCTTTCCTTGCTGGTTTTAGCTTCAGCTTTTGTTTGGTTTGATTTGTTTGTTTATTGATTTATTTTTTGTATTAAGACGTTTCGCTATATTTTAGAACTGGGAATTTACATGGTGGACAGAAGCCAGCTTAGTGTGAGAGAGGGGATGCGAGCTGGCAGGCCATTCAGGCAACACTCACGGAAGTAGAATGGTCAGGAAAAGGAACGGTCTGCGGTCGGCCGGCACTTGATGTATTGTACTGAAAATAGAAGCGGGAAGGAACTAACGTCCTCAAGAGCTCTCTAAGCCAAGCACCACAGGGCAGAGTCCACTGCTTCTCTACCCTACACCCAGGTCCCTCCCAGTTTTTCTTTTGCTGCAGGGCCTTTCTTACAAGAAGAAAGAAATGTGCACCGCTCACTTTCACAACTCTGTTGAGGCTGGGAAATACACATTACCCAGACCAACCTGATGAAATCAGAAGAAATCGTTCTTGTGCCTCCTGGGAAGGAAGGTTCCCATACATGATATGATACCTGGGGGTCCTGCAGCACAGAATCACAGACACTGACCAGCCCAGATCTTACAACTGCTGAGAGTCTCTCTCACCACTATAGTTACTGGTCCTGAAATAAAATAAGCATCTAGATTTGAAGTCATTTTCAGCTGTTTCTGAAAGTCATGTCCATCCTAACTGAACATCCTTGTAACAGGGACCACAGTATGATCCTTAAGATGCTTATGATCACCTCACTAGCTAAGCATTTTTAGAGAAATGTAACTTTGGCCCAGAAAGATTTGTCCAGAGTCTTGAAAGCTCCCTGAGAACAGAAGTCACAATTAAAACCTGGCTGTGCACCTGGGTGTCTTGTCTCTTCGCTTCTTGCCACTCCATCATCCCCACATTATTACTTAGACTGGAACACTGTAGGCAGGAACGTCTGTTCTGAGACTATGGAAGGCACTAGAAGAGATAAAGATTGTCAAAAAGAAAATAATAGTAATGGGTGTATGACTTTAAAAATGAGACCTTACATACAATTCTTTTAGAGTTACAATTATAATTATCTATGGGTTACAGTGAACCCAGTTACAGTTAACAATGGGTTAATATGAATGGAATTTCCATCTTCATTAAGGATCTCTTTTCTGGTACTGTATTCCTTAGTTAGCTGGAAATCCATCAGCTTAACAGGAATGGTTTTCAAATCTGAACCTTTCCAAGTCTTCTCATTTAAATAAAAAAAAACAAAACAAAACAACCACGGAACATACTTAAGTGCAAAATAATAAATTTACAAAGCTCTAAGCCAGACAAATAGCATCTGTGTAGAACTTTCAGCGAAAGTCAGATGACACCAAATGCGATAAAATTATACCACATGGAGTCTGCCTTCTTTGCCAGCCAAGCATAGGGGCAGGCCACTTGTCTGGTAACCCTAAAATTTGGAACGGGGAAAGGAAACTATTACACACCCAAATAGGAAATAAACTTCTGGGAATCATTGGCTTAAGAAAGACTGCATAATAACATGTAAAAGGTTCAGCCAGTTACAGTTGTTTTCCTAAACATACCTTGATAGTATAAGCATCTACGGGAAAAATAAGTGAATCCATTCATCCTTCACTATTTCTGGTCCAAGCGACACATCATGGTGGATTAGAATGACCGGATCTTCCAGCCTCTACTCTTACATCCAATACCTGCCTTCTCAGTCTCTTCTCACAGTAACAGCTCAGGCTGTCCTTCCAAGAACCAAACTAAATAAGTATTCCTGCTCAGAATTCCCTGGTAGTTCTCATGATCACTAAAAGCAGATGTCATTGTCTTAAATTTCTGTGAACAGACACCATGACCACAGCAATTCTTATAGAGGAAAACATTTAATAGGGGCCAGGTTACAGTTCAGAGATTTAATTCATTATCATCATGGCAGGAAGCATGTTGACCTGCAGGCAGACATGGCACCTGAGCGTAGCTGAGAGCTCTACATCTTGATCCACAGGCAGCAAGAAGAGACAGTGGGCCGCTAGGCCTGGTTTGAGCTTCTGAGACCTCAAAGCTTGCCTCCACAGTGACACACTTCTCCCCACAAGGCCACACCTACTCCAACCAGGCCACACCTTCTAATAGTGCCACTCTCTATGAGCCTATGGGGACTGTTGTCTTTCAAACTACAATCATAGTTATAAAATTATTTTGAAGTCCTTCATTTTTCTTCCCTTTGACCTTTTATACCCCTCTAATTGTCTCACATGCCCCTCCAACCAAAGCAGTTGTCTCTTGTCAGAAAAACCCACAACTCACCCCCTTTGCAGTCTTCTTACACATCTTTGCTCAAATGCATGATCTTAGTAGGATCCTAGAGACACTCTATTTAAATTTCAAACCTTCCAGTGCTCAAACATTCCCTCAAATGTATTCCTGGCTTCATTTCTCACCAAAGCATCTCACAGCAGATATAATATATTGATTTTTGTTTTATTTTGTTTTTTTTTTTTTTGAGACAAGTTTTCAATATGTCACTCAAGCTGGTCTGGAACTCTGGGTCTGTCTGTCTCTTCCTCCCACAAACTGGAATTACAGGCATGTGTCACCATGTCCATCCAGCTCAAAAGATTTCATTGTTTAAGTTTTGTTATTAATTCCTTTCATTTTTCTTTCATATTGGGTCAAACTCATCAGTAGACTGCTGGATATACAAGGGCATGAGTTTTTTTTCCTGTTATTTATTTATGTAATTAATGCTCTATCTAAAGAATGTGCAACCAACATTAATAGGCAAACACTGGGGAGAGTCTATTTTGGATGTTCCAGGCCCAGTGAAGGCACTAGGTTAGATTCAGTTACATGGTGGTCTTAGGAATCGTGTTGAAGAACGGAAAAAGCATACTCCTGAGGCCAGCTAATGTTCAGAATAATAAGAACTAATCAAGTGTTGCTTTCTTAAGATACAGATAATAGAACTAGATAACCAAACTACTTAGCATGTAAAAGTAATAAACCCTTACTTAGGTAGTAAGCAAATTAAAAAAATTTCCCAGTATATAATTAATAAATATCTGCTAAATAAGTGTTCTTCCAACTTGCCTATTTATCTGAGACATTTGCTATAAAGCTATAAACTTCTCTGGCTCCAAATAACTTAAACAGAAAAATAGCTTATTGAAATTAGATCAAAATGTTGAAAACTCAGACTCTGAAAATGATTAAAAATGAAAGAAGGAGGCTGAAGAGATCACATAGTGATTAAAAACACTTAATACACTTGCAGAGGTCCTGGGTCCTTCCTGCACCTACAGGGTGATTCACAACTGCCTTTATCTTCAGTTCCAGGGGATTTAATTCTTTCTCATACCTCTGTAAGTGACTGCACACGTGAGGTGCACATGCTTACACTCAAGCATGTATAAATAAAGAAATAAGTATTTTTCAAAGAATGAAGGGATGCTGAGGAAAATGAAGAATGAAGAAGCTCAGGAGGAGGGTGACCCCATTGGGAGACCAACAGTCTCAACTAACCTGGATGCCCGAGATTTCTCAGACACTGAGCCACCAACCAGGTAGCAAACAAGAGCTGATATGAGGCCCCCAATACATGTACAGCAGAGGACTGCCTGGTCTGGCCTCAGTGAGAGAAGATGCACCTAACTCAAATAGAGAGACTTGAGGCCCCAGGGAGTGGGGAGGTCTAGTGGGGAGGGGGTGGGGACATCCCCGTGAGACTGGGAGAGGAGGTATGGGATGTGGAACAGTCAGAGGGTGGACCAGGAGGGGGATAAAGTCTGGACATAAAAAAAAAAATTAAAAAAATGGAGAAGAAGAATGAGGGGATGCTGGTTTGCAGAATTCACTGGCAGTATTGTGCTTACAGTCTTTATTCTACCTCCAAAAACATGAACAGGCTCTGAACATCTTTATCTTTGCACATGTTCTCCAGTGAAAATCATCCATTCGGACTGTTCTAGATTATGACACAATAATGCAGCTGTCCAAAGCCAGGAGAGACAATGTTTCATGATTCCAGTTGTCATATGAGTCAGAAGTCTTGTTCTGCCTCCATTAAAATTGTTGTTCACTAAAGGAACTTCAAACCAGTGAATGGATTTAGACCATAGGCAACCAGAAATGAAGAGGCTCTTAAAATATTAAAGATTGAGGAAGTCTAGATTGAATCTATAATTATAAATAGAAAGTGACTGTGGTTTGTTTCTATTTTAGTTTTTTTTGTTATATTCTACATTTCCCCAGTGATATTAATAACTTCATTACCTTATGTAAAGACTTTGGCTAAAGGAAATTAATACAAAACCATAGTAAGCTAATCAAACTTGTAGCCAGACCTAACACAAAACCATAATAAGTTAATAAAAATTTTAGCCAGACCTCTATCTTCCCCTTGAGACAAGCTGTGATCTGTGGTCTATCAGCACGCATGCAGTAGAATAAGATATAAGTGGATTGGGAGATCTTCAATGAAGTGCCTGCCTTCTTCAGAGTAACTTTTATCCAAAGCCCAACACAGTATCGGCCTTGTTTTCCAGTAAATTTACACAATAAACTGAGGAGTACCAATGGAAAGCAGATGTCCATCTGACCAAAGTATTATTTGTTTCTTGTCCCAAAGTAATAACTTATTATTCAAATAGTTTTATTTAGGGTGGTATGCAAGCCACATGCCCTTCTGTCCTGTGAACCGCTCTGCAATGTGTCTTTTCTTTCATCAGACATGTGTAGTCTTAGCTGGCCTTGTGACCTTCATGACTTTCAATCCTATTCCGTTAGATGTGGTAAAGTTCTTGATTTTTTGTCCTTTTGAATGCCAGCTTCAATGTAAGGAACTTAGAGTTACCGGGTTAAGGAGCAACAAGAAGAGAAAATCCTTGCAGAATTAAAGTTCATATGGAAAGCACAGGGCATTCCAAAGAACAGCTAACATCAAGACTAGTGGTGCTTGAATATTCCTAAAGAGGAGGTTTCTACAACCCCTTCTAAGGTTCAAAAATATCATGCAAGTGGAGATGGTAAGAATGTAAGAACTGAAAGGCTGAAAAGTGCCCATCTTCTGAACATGACACAACATTGTAATTATGAACTCACAATTAGTTATGATTACCTGTACAGGGCCTGCATAAGAATGAATTAGTCAGTAGTTACCTGTGAGCAGGAGAGAGGTTCAGGATGTCCTACCCTTACTTCTGAACTATTGGCCATTGACAGATCTTGGGAGAGGGCAATCATAGCTGTCTGGCAGCCATGGATGAACTGGGTATACCTGAAAGGGAGGCTGAAGATGAAAAAGGATGGGTGGGCGAGAGAAGAGTGAAGCCAAGACAAAGGTTTCTGATCAAGGCTCAAAGTTTAATTTTCAGCTCTGCGTTTATATAGGGAAAACCCACAAACCCATCCTTTGTTTCACCTGGATTATGTTGCAAAGCAAGCTCAGCAGGCGGTCTTCTCCTGTAGGAAATTGCAGTTGCAGCAAGGTTGAAAACTCCACCTAGGTGTCAGCTAGGTCAGTGGAAGACCAACTGTGTCAAACAATTAAGATCTCTTTAGCCTGCTCAAGACTGGAGAAAGGGCACAAGCAATCATTGGCTGAAGCTGTGCACCCACTGGTGAGGTCACCCAGTTCCAATAGGTAGTTCCAAATCCCTGGTCATACACATAGCCCTGATTAAATCCAATGGGCTACAGAGCAAAACATAAAGCATGAATCTGAGAAAAGGAGGGGGAACTTGTAAGGAAGAGAGTGTATTAAAATATTCAGGTGAAATATTCAGTCTATACAAGATGAAAACAAAAACCCTTGCTTAATAACCTTATTATTCTGTTCTTGACAAAGCAGTTGAAAATTAACCAGCAGAATACACCTGGTCAAGTTTATGTAGCTCTAGTTTTGCCATGGTAACCTATGCACTCCAAGGCACTCCATCCCTAAGTCCACCATTCTACTGTGTCAGCTACCTTGTTAGAATCGACATCATGAGTTTTCCCATAGTCTGCAGTAGATTATTTGACTATCAACTCTTTTCTAAAGTCCCAATGTAATGCCCAGATCCTCTGACACAAGTGAAAAGGGGACAAAGGCATGCTCTCTGATAATGTCTATTTTGTTTGTCATTAAGAGACACCAATCTCTTTCCTGTTCTTCCATGTCTCCCTTCCCTATGCTATGATGTAATCTTTGGGTGATAGTATATAGTGAGCATTTCAGTCTAATTAGGTGGGGCATGCATGACCACAGCAGGGTGGTGAAGAGGTTTGACTTCACAGGATTCTACCTTGCTGGCATTATTTTATGGTTTGCTTTATAACAAACTTCTCAAGAGACCTACATTTCAGGTCTCTCATTTCAATATGATTCGAATATCATAAATTTAACGTTGAGCATTATTATAATAAGATAATACTTGCTCCTGGGATTTTGCTAGATCTATCTTGATTTCTGTGGTCTGGGAATTGAAGCAAGGGTTTTGCATACTTTTTAAATTTTATTTTAAGTTGCTTAAAGTATTTAATTCTCTGTCTCTTACACGCTTTGACTCTGTTTCTCATTCCTCTCTGTATCTCTATCTGTGTCCGTGTCTCTGTCTCTCTCTGTCTCTGTCTCTCTGTCTCTCTCTGTCTCTCTCTCTTTGTCATGTATGTGTCTGTGTGTGTGTGTGTGTGTGTGCATGCACATGCACATGTGCACCTATGTGTGCATGTGTATTCCAACTATTAAAATGAGCAATACCTTCATCACTATATTTCTTAAATCAAGTTTCATATCCACTATCTCCAGGACTTTCTAGCTACTCACCTCTGAGAAGCCACCGAAGTTTAGTATTTGAAGTGGCTTTTTACTTTAATACCTAATGGACTTACTATCACTTAATAAACAAATTTTTATTGCATTTCTACTGTATTTGAGGTCTGAGATTGCAGCTTGAAAACAATATGTTAGGAAAATATAATCCACACATTGATTCATGTCTATAATTCTAGCATTTAGGAAAAAAAGCAGGAAAATTGGTGAGTTCTGGGTTAGCCTGTGCTATAATGAGTGATTTTGTATCGAAAATTATAACTAAACCAAAGAACATTTGGTATGACTCATCCCCCAAAATGCTTAACATCTTACTCAAAGGAGAAAGTACCTTGTTCAGACTTCACTCACTACATGAGGAAGAGCTATTCAGGGTCATTGTTTTCTTCTGTGCATTTGTGTAAATACTTAGAAACATTCTCTATGCAATAAACTTTCAACTATGTGTGCTTTGATTGCTGCTAGATACTCTTAGCCCCTGGAAAGTGCATGTCACCAATTGTTGTATTATGGGTCAATGAGCTTGTTGTGACTTCCTTATTTAACTAGTGAGGTCTCTCCCTTCACTTAGGCACACAGCATTTGAAAACCATTCTTGAGAACAAAAGACATAATGTATTATTCTTACCTATACAGAATTATAGCTTTTGTTTTAATGTGGTGTCATAACTGACTATGCTGAAATCATTAGTCATCTGAACACCTTAAAATCTGAGCACTTTTGGGAAGATTGAAGGCTCAGTCAGTAGGTGAAGGTGTCTGTATACAGGCCTGTCAAGTTGAGTTCAATCTCTGGTTCCCACAAGGTGGCAGAAGAGAACAGACTCCCAAGATTTCTCTGACATCCATACATTACACACACTGCATACAATGCAGATATGCATATACATGGGTATACAGATGTGTGCATGTGTGTTTGTATGCACATTCACACAATGAAGAATAGGCCATCTTCAAATAAATTAATAAATAACTAAATGTACATTTGCTAGTAGTTTACTGATAGAAGTTGTTTTGTGCAAACTCATTTTAAAACAGGAGTTAAAACTATTCACAGTCCATTAATTATGTGCTTATAAGATGATTTTCAATCTTCAGTGATGATTTTGTTTTTATTATTATTGTGATTATTAAATTAATAACCCTCAGTCTGATTTGTTATATGTATGCTGTAGTATACAAAGGGTTATTGTTCACAACCATTTGATTTAAAGTTTTCCATTTTTATTTACCATTGTTTGCTTTTAGATGAATAATGTCCCTTCCCTGGAAATCAAGCTCTTTGAGGAATGGGGACAGGGAGGGATTTATATTTATTTTACCCTGTGGTCTAAGTCTAACAATAGTATGTCTCCATTGTAATTTATCAGAGGGATTTTCAGAAAATAGTTCAACTGAATCACAGGTTAATGAATAAACAGCTCTTATGAGCTTTCAGCCTTTTTATAATGAAGCATCTGAAAATAAAGAGAAGGTCTTTGAAGTTTTTTTATACTGGTAAGCTGATGAATCATTTTATCATGTGACTGATGTTTTTATCTAGTGATTGGCCTGTCTTATTTTGTGTTTTGAAATAAATAGAATTATAAGAAAGTATGTATACATATATACTTATTAATCCAAAAAGATATTTTGCTATAAAACTTCCATTCTTCACACATACATAATGCAAAATAATTTATCCATCTTTAAAAGAAAGATCAAATCCAAGGCAAATCTTTGAGAAAGAATTAAATACTTAAGTATTTTAGTTGTAAGTTGTTCTTGATCTAGGGAGTTCTACCTAGGGTTGTGACTCAGTTAAGATTTCTCTTACTGTGATAAAGCACAATGACAAAAAGCACCTCGTGGAGGAAAGGATTTATTTCCATTTGCAGTTTTAGTCCATAAGTCAGGGAAGTCAGGACAGGAATTCAAGAAGAGCCGGAGTCTAGAGGCAGAAGTTGATACAGAAGCCATGGAAGAGCGCTGCTTAAAACCTTGCTCATTGTGGCTTGCTCAGCCTGTTTTCTTACAGTATCCAGAACCATCAACTCAAGGGTACTACCCACAGGAGGTTGAGATCCCCTCTCTTCACATTAATCACTCATTAAGAAAATGTCCCTTTAGATATTATGAAGAGACACAACCTCACAGTAAATTCCACTTTTCTCTCCCTTTTCCACAGTGTTCACTGAGCCTTAGGTGGAAAATTGTTTTATAGATGTATCCATTAGGACTGAGCCCCAGATCTCTGCATTTTGTTTGTTTATGGTTTCTGTAGTGGTCTCAGTCTATTACAAAGAGTTTACTTGATGAGGGATAAAGACTACCCTAATCTGTGGTTATAAGAGTACATGTTTATAAATTGTTAAGAATTGTGCTGGTTTAGTAGATGAGGGGTTACAGATTCATTTCTGCTAGCAATGATTAAACTAGTTGTGAATAATTAAGTAGGCACCCAATACCATGCATAGTTTTCCTCTTGTTGAGAAGGTGTTACATCCTATTAGACGGTTGTTGGTTACTGCTAAGGTATGTGTGCCACTACTGCACCCTCAAGTTTATTGTGCCATGTTGGTCATTGATGCAACTCATAGTCATCATGGTTGGGTAGAACTGTTGGTTGCTTTCCTCCTTTGGAAGCTTGCATGGTACCATAAAAGCTAATTGTCAGGGAGGAGGTCTTCATGTCAGTTCCAGCTCAGGGGTCCCCAAGCGTTATTTTAGTAGTTCATGGTGTCTTCAGAAATAGGAACTTATCCTTCACTCTTCAGGGCCAATCAATAGCAAGATCAATAGGCTGTATCTTTTGGGGATCTCTTATACAGCCCTGGTCAACAACTCAAAAGAGGGCTCCTTATATATCCTCTTGGAGGTTTTGTTAGTAATGCCAGAAGCTATAATCATAAAATCTCGGCAATATAACTGCCCAAATGTGAGATGAACGGGGGCACCTGTGGGCATGCCAAAGTGGATGGGAAAACGCACAAGGCCTTGACTCTACACAAGGAACTAGAAACAATTGAGGGGAAGCTGAGAGGAGGAAAAGGAGTCTTCCACAGGGAAGAGCATGCAAATTGACTGTCCATTGTCAATCTCTCAGCCCTGAATATCTATCTGCAAGTAACATAAAACAGAATGAGAAGGTTATACTTAGGAACGTACATGAATGTATGCATGCATGCATGTTTATTCATACAATAACAATTAATGAAAAGAGAGGCCATGAATTTGGAGGAGAGTAAGAAGGGATGTATGGGGGGATTTTGATGGAAGAAAGGGAAGGAAGAAATGTGGTTATATTGTAATCTGAAAAAAATAGATAAAAGAAGGAAAGAAAGAAGAAAGGAAAGAAGGAAGGAAGGAAGGAAGGAAGGAAAGAAGGAAGGGAAAACAGTGTTCAGCCCATTTGTACAGAGGCATTTCTTCAGTTGAGGTTCACACCTCTCAGATGAGAGAAGTGACATAAAATAGACAGCACAGCTTGATACATTACATTCTCTGATTTAAAGTGTCATCTTTTTAAAAATTGCTTTAAATATTAAGAATTTTAACCTTATAATTTTTTACATGAAAATAATACAAGATATACCTGTTAGGGGTCTGTCTAAGCTCCATCCCAC
This sequence comes from Tokudaia tokunoshimensis, assembly GCA_036184795.1. NCBI lineage: Eukaryota > Metazoa > Chordata > Mammalia > Rodentia > Muridae > Tokudaia > Tokudaia tokunoshimensis. The sequence continues at coordinate 22,855,804 of BTHU01000007.1, read as the reverse complement.
AATTACCTGGCAACAGCCAGGTATGCCCCTCCCCACAGTTACCTGGCAATAGCCAGGTAGGTCTAGCCCTCTATAAAAGGGACTGTTCAGCCCCTCCTCTCTCTCTTATCCCTCCTGCTCTTGCTCTCTTGCTCCTCTCAGCCTCTCTCTGCCTCTCTTGGGCTCTCCTCCCCTCCCCCTCTCTCCATGTGGTCATGGCCAGCCTCTACTTCTCTACCCTCTACTCACTCTGCCTTTCTCTGCCTCCACTACCCCATTAACTCCCATCCTCTGCCCTGAATAAACTCTACTCTATACCATGTCTGTGTGTGTCTGGTCCCTCGGGGAAGAGATGATTTAGTATGGGTCCACTGGGGCACCCCCTTCCACCACACCGCCGAATACCAGCTTCTCTAAAACCTCCTTCTCTTTTTATGACCATAACAATACCAAATAACTAAAATCTGGACATTTTATAAAGTTATGGAGAAATAACTTTAAATTGTTGTGAAATTTCATGATAAATTGAGTGTGTTTTAGAAATTCATTAGGAACTCTAAGACACCAAAATTTAAAAAGTGTTGAATTGCTAAATATGGTTACCAAATTTTAATTTTTAAAGATGTACCAATAACTTCTTATATATGCTACAGTTTACATACAGAAACAAGTCAATGAATCAAGATTATTTATAACTGCATTTTATGTCAGAATACTGCCCATTCAATAAAAATTTGAAAAATATTTTAAGAAAAATAGAACAAAAATAAATTAGGTATTTACTCTTTTTTTTATTGTGTCTTCCAATTACATTGTATAGGTGTGTGATAAAACACCATGACCGAGGCAAATTATAGAAGGAAGAGTTTATTTGGAATTATGATCCCAGAGGGATTAGAGTTTGTCTCATTAGGAGACAGGACAGAAAACAGGATGCATGGTGACTAGGGCAGAAGTATAGTGTGTACATCCTGGTCTACAAGCAAGAAGCAGAGAGAGGAATATGAAACAGGTACAGGGGAGATACATGAACAGAGGGGAGCATGCACTGGAAATGCCTAGAGACATTGAAATCTCAGAGATCACCCCCCAGTGATGCACTTCCTTCAATAAGGTCACACATCCTAACCTCCATCCCCAAAGCACTACCAACTGGGGATCAAGTGTTCAAATGCCCCAAGCCATGGAGGACATCTCATTGAAAACACCAAAGTTATCTAACTATATAATATTTTTTTTAAAATCTTTTGGAAGTCCTTGGATTTTAGTAGTTATAAAAAGTATAGGCAATGCCCAAAACCCTCATGAAGCAAAGGCAGTACTAACTTTCCGGTTAATACCTGCTAACTAGATGAGAAGATGATGACGCTGATTCCTGCTAGTGAATGAAGTAGTGCTAACAAATGCTTGTAAAAGCTTGGTTTATTTTGTGGGTTGAACAAATGTCATTTTTTTTTTGCTCAATCATTTTGAAATATTTATGTTATTTCAATAAAGTTCAGTTCATATATGGACTTAGTATATAGCAATGCCCTTTACTTTTATGCATATATTATATCTATATGTAATATTTGTTATACATAAATTGTTTATATCACACACACACACACATGCACATGTGATTCTAATTTGTTAAAACTGGGAGAAGTTGTCCTGAAAGAGTAAAACCTGTTTGTATAGTAGAGATGTATGTATGTTTAAAGTTATAATAAAAAAAAAAACCACTTCAGATGAAAAACACCTGTGGAAATACAAGTTGACCAGCAAGTCTCATGACTACACAGCATGTGGACATAGTTCCAGAAAGAATGTCATTGTGTGACACGGATGCCATTAAACTTTGCCAAGATGTAAAAGCAATTCTAGCCACATGGCACCAATCTAATCTCAAGAAAGACTCCAGCTTCTAATTCAATTCCACAAATATTTGTCTTCAATATTTGTTGTTCAAGAGAACCCAATACACTGCCAACTGTCTGCTTTAACAAAAAATTAAAATCTCCATTTAACCTTGAGCAAATATTTAGTCAGCACAGGTCTCCATTTCCTCATCTGAAAAATGGAGGCTGGATTAAATGACAGCTGAGGTTTAAGTTTCTTTTTCTATGGGAGTGGCTTGGACCTGAAGATGGAGGATTATTCTTTGCTTTAATCTGTTCTTTTACCTCTCAATCAGGATAGGAGATAATAGTGAAACCACCAATTCAACTTTGAAGAAGGTACATCAACTACTAGAAGAATGAGCGTGCTAGGCAGGAAAATGGTGAGTATATACTGTCTCCAAAGACATGACCTATGTTGAGGCTATTCCACCATATGTTACATGATTTGAGGAAGTTAATACCTCCCTTGGACTTTTACTTTTATTTCTAAAATAGTAATTAAATTTAACCTACAAATGGTCAATAAATTAATAGTGCAATGTGGAAAACTATAGAGAATATGCAAATTTAAACCACATGGAAATTAATTGGTTTATTTTAGATTAATTTATTAATTTTATGTAAGAGTACACTGTTGCTATCTTCAGATACACCAGAAGAAGGTATCAGATTCCATTACAGATGGTTGTGAGCCACCATGTGGCTGCTGAGAATTGAACTCAGGACCTCTGGAAGAGCAGTTGGTGCTCTTAACTGCTGAACCATCTCTCCAACCCTAGAAATTCATTCTTATACCAATCATGGCTATGATTTAGAAAAAACAAACAAACAACAATAAAAGCAAATGCTGTAAGAATACAGAGAAAGAGGAACTCTTATTTCCTGCTTGTATGAATATAAGTTGATGTGGTCATTAAGGATGATTTTCAGAAAACTAAGAGGAGAACTATTGATTCAACTATAGTATTTTAGCATACCTACCCAAAGAATTCTCAGTTAGCATTCCATAAAGACACTTGAACTTTTATTCTTCCATTTTTATTCAATTCACAATATTGAAGATATGAATCCAACCTAGATGTCCACCAACAGCTAGATGGATAAAGAAAATGTGGTACATATATACAATAAAATTTTACTCAGAATTTTATAAAGAAGAATACATTGTAGCACACGCAGGGACATAGATAGAATTGGAGACCATCGTACTAAGTAAATAAGACTTGGAAAGACAAATATTACTTGTTTTTTCTAATATGTGAATTTCATGTGAAATTTAAATCTCTCTATATATGTGTGTGTGCTGGCTGGTTTTGTGTGTCAACTTGACACAAGCTGGAGTTATCCCAGAGAAAGGAGCATCCCTTGAGGAAATATCTCCATGAGAGATCCAACTGTAAGGCATTTTCTCAATTAGTGATCAAGGGTGAGAAGGCCCATTGTGCCTTCCCTGAGCTGGTAGTTCTGGGTTCTATAAGAAAGCAAGCTGAGCAAGCCAGGGCAAGTAAGCTAGTAAGTAGCACCCCTCCATGGCCTCTGCATCAGCTCCTGCCTCCAAATTCCTGCCCTGTGTGAGTTCCTATCCTTTGGTGATGAACAGCAATGTGGAATAAACCCTTTTCTCCTCATCTTGCTTCTTGGTCATTATGTTTTGTGTAGAAGTACAAACCCTGACTAAGACAATATGTATATGTGTATATATAAAAAAAGGATGACAAGGTATAAAGAGATGGGGAGGAAGGAGCAGAGATGTGAATGAAATGGGGGGCGTGTCTGCCATGAAAACAAAAGAAGGCCTTGTATGAGGGCATAAGAAACAGCAAGTGAGGCTGAAGAGGAAGACCAGTGAAAGGGAACACATGAGAATAAGATTTGTGTATGAAAACATCACAAAGAAACCTACTTCTTCGTATGCTAATAAATATATATGAATTATCCGTATCTTATAGGAATGCAAAGAATAGATGAGTTGCTTTCCATAAAGGCCTTTGAACAGCATTTAACAGAGTAGGTATTTCAGCAGAACTCATGTGAGTCTTCTGTATTAGGCAGAAGGACAGATATGTCAATAGTTTAGATTTCACCCTCTACATTCTTGAAGGATATACTTACTTCAATTAATAGTAGCCACACCATGGGATTAGTCATGGATTGGATTAATAAAGAAATACCTATGGCTCACCAGAAATAATACATGATACATACTATTATTGTTCAACTCACTTCATTTAATCAATGAAATCACCTGGTAAGTTAAATTAAAAAAAAAAAGTAACCTATATGTCTGCTGAAGCTGCCCATACTCTTTAGAAATCAGTGTAACTGAGGAGGGATGTCATTCTTACTTGGCTAAAAATTGAAATTACAAGTAGAAGTTAATATGTTAGTGAAGCCAGAACTACACAGAGCTACTGCTATTCCTTCAGTCTCCTACACACAGTAAGCCTAGGAACTGAGATATCTGCACATGGGGCAAATATGTCAATGCACAGAAGTCTTTGGGTTTATAAATTTAATCACAATGAGTTCCTAGAATATAAATATTCAGGGTAATCAGTAACAGTCTTCAGCAGCATAACTAGCAGGGCATATATGCTCAATAAATGCTATTGTTTATTGTTTTAAATTTCCCTTTCTGTCCAATTGAAGCAATCTCCCTCAGTTTTTACTGAAATGAACTTTACTATGCAAAAATTACATCCAATAGAGCAAGACATTTCTAAATGATAAAGGATACCATTGTTTTCTCACAACACAGCAGAAATTATGTCACAAATATGATACAGATTTCAAGGATTCAGAGAAAATTAATAGGGCTTAACAAGATAAAATTCATTGAAATGAAACAGCTATTCTCCCTCAATTGTATCCTCTTCATCACTGAACACTCAGTAGGTTCAAAGAGAGAAATTTATGCGTGCTTTATCTACTAAGATCCTCTACACTCTGGAGAGATCAGTATCACTTAGAAAGGACTTCATTTTTACTTGGCTAAAGATTAAAGTTATAAGTGCATCAAATCATTGTCTAAAGACAATATTGCCTATGAACCAGCACTAAGAGAAATGGGAATAAACAGGTGTCAAACCCTATTAGTACGTCTTCAGAGAATATACATACTACTTGATTGGGCTGATCATTTTTGATTCCAGACTGAGAACTGTGACAACAGTCTTTTATAGAACAGTATAAAATGATTATGATTTTCTATAAGATAATCTAAATAAGTAAATCTGATACGCCTGTTAGGTCAGTTAACCCCCTCTTCCTTAGTCCCAGAATGGAGTCTGTGCTTTTATACTGTCTCTTGGAAGTACACTTCTGGGTAGTGGTGTCCATTATTCAATGTTGTAGGCTTTCTGCCCAAAAAAACCAAAGAAATCATCCCTTGCTTCTTTAGACTACCAGGATCTGGAATTCAAAGTCATATGTTTACATTAGCTTTACTTACTTACTATTGCATTCATTCATTTATTTATACACTCACTCACTTTCTTATTTCCAGGCTAGGAACTGAAACCTAGAGCCTTAGACATTCTAGAAAAATTCTTCATCTCTGACCTCCCTCCTGAGCCCTCCTTTTCCTTTTTTTAAACACAAGGTCTCACTGCATCGCATTGACTGGCCATGAGCCCACTTACGGCCCAGTCAGGCGTTAAACTTGCCACTCCCCTGCATCAGCTACCTAAGTAACTGAAAGTACAACCATGTGCCACTACACCTAAATGATATTTCATAAAGTAACACACATTATTTATTATTTTTCCATTCAATTCAAAATGGGAAAATAATCAATTTAAAACAAATAAATACAAATGATAAAATCTCTAGTGACAAACATGACTAATTGTACTCTTGTGAAAGTATTGAGGTCTCAAGTAGTGGGATTTATGCCAGGGAAAAGCATGTGGCACGATTCTATACAAACCCACGTGACTATTGTGTCTTATTCCACTCACTGCCAAGTCTCCGAACTTAGCATCCCAGCTCTGACTGCGTCTAGGCTTCTCTCCTCTCAGAGACTTGAGACAAAAGACTTCATGTAGATAGAGTCTTCAGAAGATACTGGAACACAGAAGAGGGGAGAGGGTATTTGTGGCTATTGAAAGAACAGGGACAAATAGTATTACCAAATGTACAGTCCATTGCTTTATAAATATATGTAGAAATTTTGACAATAACAGTCAAGCTCTTATTCATAATGTTCAGTGAAAATATGTCTTCAAGCAAACTTGGTAGATGAGACTGAAAAGAATAAGAGAAGCAATCTGAAAGCCTTCATGTTTCCGATCATAATTTTTCAAGACCAGTAAGAAGTCTGGTGTCATGCACAACAGTTTGTTCTAGGAACTTCTTGCCAATGGCCTGTGTCTCAGAAGTGCTGTGAGGCCTGTAACCTCTAGGCAGAAGGACATGCCGAGGTAAGCAAACATCTTTTGCCAAGCTCACTTCTCTTTTACGAAGGCCTTTCCCCTTCCTCAAGCACTTCTGCCTTTCGTCTCCCCCAGCTCTGTCTTTCAGTTCTCTGCTCTCTCAGTTTAAGAACTCACTAATGCTTTAGAGGGGGAGGGGGAATTGCTGTTAAATCTCTCAAAAAATCTGTAGTTACTGCTCAAACAGCAACTTTGAGTATTAATTCCCCAGCAATAGAGGGAACCAACATGGGTATTTCAACTGGTATGGCTCCTGATTCGGGGAATGATTTTGGTGTTATCATTTATATGGAAAATTCTAACATGAACTAGCCACCTGCCCTCCGATCTCACGTAGCTCTGCTTAGCGCTGCAAAGACTGTATAAAAACAGCCTTCTCCCAACTTCAAGTCCAATCTCACACGCATGCAGAGGATGAAGAAGGGCAGGGGCAGGACAGAATAAGTGAAAGCTTGCAAGATGGCTCTTTAGTTAGAGTGGGCTGCTGTTGTCAATGCTATTGACTTCACTGCTCCCCCCCCACAGTGTGTGCTAATTGAGTGGACTTATGGCTACTGGGTGTGAAGAAATCACATGGTCAATAGAGTAGTCAACCAACAAATATATAATAGACTTCTGAAATTGACAAAGCTTAAGGGGCCAACTGTACCAGGGAATATCCAGGCATTGGATGAAGTGAGAGGCCTCTTTGTAAGCAGCACATGATCACTATTAGATGAAGGTTATGCCTGAGACATGCTACTAATATCAGAAGTGAGCTCTACCACCAGGGCAGAAAGTCCGCTGTAAAGTAGCATTAGCTTTACTGGGTAATATTATAGGAAAACAATAGAGTGCTCTTACTGAACAATTTCCTTGGCCAGGTACTTGGTGTATGTATGTACACATACAACACGTAGATTACTTCCACACAGTGGTGATGAATGAGTATTAGGCCTTCTTACAACACTAGAAATCGTCCCCATTTTATTCTTTCCATAGAGATTATTATCTTTTCCATTATGATAAAAAAAAAAGGCACAGTAGAATTAGTTAAGAGACAGCAAGAGATGCCAGTTCTAAAACTGATGATCTTAATAAATGAAGGCAGATGTTGGAGGTGGGGGTTAGATCCAGGCATCAGTAGGAAGAGATAAAGCAAGCTGATAAAGTTCTGAGGAACCAGAAGGTAGGATAAGTAGAGGAAAAACTTCTCCTGAAACTTTCCTTAACTAACATATTTCCTTACTGCATTCTAAATATTTACGTTTATATCCACAGATAACTGTATCTCTTACCCTCCATCTTCTGTTTTACTCTTTTATTGAAAGTAGATATTTCTCATACAATATGTACTAATTATGATTTCCCTTCCTTCTACCATTCACAGCTTCTTCCTCCCTATTGGATGCACCACCTTTCTGTCTCAAATTAGGAAACAAACAGGTATCTAAGGTATCAAACAGGTATCTAATATTAATGACCTAAAATAAAATATTATAAGATAAAACCAAAGTCATATATGCTGGGCAATACAAACAAATACAAGGAGAAGAGATCAAAGCTGTGGGGTGTCTAAGACTAATGGATAAATCTACAATACAGACCCTTCATCTAAGGCTCAGGGGACATCTGGGAACAGGGGTACAAGGATTGTAAGAGCCAGAGCATAACATATGACTTTCATATGTGACTTTGAAGCTGCATCCATGAAATCTCAACAGTACTGGTCTCCTAAGTGAGACCTGAAAAATGACAACGGCAGTTGACATGCCAGTGAGCATGGGGGTAATCTCACAAGTCCCTACCTCTACAAGCAGTTAGTGGCTGTTAAGAGAGGGAGGTTCAGTCTTCTTTAGGGATGAGACCCCTTAAATGTTGTCCATTCCCAAATGGTCAATTCTAAATGCATATACCTATGAACAATGCTAAATGTACTCAGCGGGTTGTATTCATACACACACACACACATACACCGATGTTCATTAAAGGAATAGAGAGCATAAATTTTAGAAGAGGTAGCAGACAGTGCAGGAGTTGTGGGGTGGGAAGGGGTAGAAATGATATAAAAACAGTAATCACATACAAAATTCTTTTAAAAAATAAAATAATAAATTAAGTATTATTTTAAATGCTTTTAAAAATGTTGCAAGAGAGCCAGGCACAGTGCTTCTCTTGGAAGTCCGTACTCTGGAGGCTCAAGCAGGAAGATCATGAGTTTGATAGGTAATAATGAGTTCAGCCTGGGTCGTATTCATGTTTAGATTAGGACAGTTATAAAATGCAATTCATACTGTTTCAGTTTTAGTGGGGGACAGGGCATAATTGCTCGTGGCCCAGAAAAGTCAGGCTGTACTTGTACACACGGTGCTGAGTCATAGGAAGGGTGGAATGACTATGCATAAATGAGGACTAGGAGGATACCTAAAGTCATTTTAATGGGCTACTTTAGGCATTTTTTTTAACTCTGTGACCATGGCAGTATAAAAACAAAAGAAAACCAAAGATATTGCAAATAATGAACAGTATGATTCGTAACAGTAGCAAAACTACAGTTTTGAAGTAGCAACAAAAACAGTTTTATGTCTGGGGGGCAGTGTTCATCACAACTTGAGGAACTGTATTAAAGGGTTGCAGCATTAGGAAGGTTGAGTTACACTGCTTTAAAGGATTCTAAAACAACTGAATCAAGTCTATATAGCTGGCAGGCTAAGACGTTTACCTCCAGTATATAAACCTCTCTTAATGGTTTTCAAAGTCAGGTGACAGTCTCTGGGCCAAGGTGATGGAAACCAGAATTGGTAAATAAAACATGGTCCTGACATTAAGAAGAACATGTTGCAGAGTGTGTTGGACTTTAAGCCCATAATACAGTGGGAGGGTAAGAAAAAAGACTCAACACAGCAGAGCAATGTGCTCAAACATTCTAGTTCTTTCCATGTTCTGCACATAGAAGTCTAGCCTTGCTTGCCAATCTTCTAACCCTCAACTTATCAGCCAGCACAAAACTGGCTATTTGAACTTAGTAATCAAATCCTATTTCTCGGGATCAAACTGAGGGCTTACTACATGCTTATAAGTAGACACTCTACCAACTGAGATTAGGACAGGTGAGCTAGTAAGAATCAGACATAGACACTTTCAAGCCAAGTCAATGTCAACATATGATAATCCCAGTTCTTTGCCCATTTGTACGATCAAGTAAATCTATGCATTCAAGACAAACAGTCATCATGTATTAAACAGAAATCATTATTAAAATGTTTCAATAGAACAGTTAGCCTGTAAGAGATGCAAATATGTTAATTCCCCCATGAAAAAGTTAGACAGGTTACTAAAGTACAAGCTGCTAGAAAAAAAAATGGCACAATCAGAGAGCTTTATAGTTCTTAGAAAAACAAGCATGAGTTCAAAAACAAATGACCACATACACACAAGCAGACATCGGGTCAAAGAACAAAACTGATAGAACCAAGGAGCACAGTAATGATGTCTGCAATGAATTCCAGACACCAAAAAAACATGACTGCAAATATTGAAGACAGAGAACTTAATAGAAGTTTTTTCTTAGATATTTTCTTTATTTACATTTCAAATGTTATCCCCTTTCCTGGCTTCCCCTCCGAAAACCCCCTATCTCATCCCTTCTCCCCCTGCTCACCAACCCACCCACCCCTGCTTCCCTGTCCTGGCATTCCCCTATACTGGGGCATCGAGCCTTCTCAGGACCCAGGGCCTCTCCTCTCATTGATGTCCAACAAGGCCATCCTCTGCTACATATGTGGCTGGAGCCATGGATCCCTCCACGTGTACTCTGGATGGTGGTTTAGTTCCTGGGAGCGCTGAGGGTACTTGTTGGTTGATATTGTTCTTCCTATGGAACTGCAAACCCCTTCAGCTCCTTGGGTCCTTTCTCCAGCTCCTCCACTGGGGACCCTTTGCTCAGTCCAATGGTTAGTTGCCAGCATCTACCTCTGTATTGAAGACAGAGAACTTAATAGAGAAGATATAGGGCCAAAAATTCAATAAGCCAAGGATTTGAGGTGTAGTTTAATGGATTAGTCAAAGTTGTCTTCAATACTGACATTGGCTGGGTTTTAGATAATGTTGGAGGTTGAGGATACAGCTCTCCAACTTTTGTTTGGATTGCAGATCCTGGTGAAAATATCCCTGCCTGTGATTATAATGAGGTCATTCCAAAGTCTTCATTTCCTGTGAGAATTACCAAATAATTTTTTGTGCTGGAAAAATAAGACACTAGCACAGTCATACACAATTTAGTTGGCATGTTTAAAAGCATGCTTGTTCCCTGCAGACCCTCTGAGAGGGAGTGTGTGAGATTGTTTCATATTTTCTTTCCTTTTTTTCTGTTTTCATCAGTCTCAGGCTGCCTTTGAAATTGCTATAGGACGAAAGATGACTTTGGACTTCTGACCCTTCTGCCTTCAAGTTCTAAAAGCTAGGATTACAGTTATGCACCACCACACACAGTTTGATCTGGGGATCAAACTGAGGGCTTACTGCCTGCTTATAAGTAGACACTCTACTAACCGAGATACATCCCCAGCCTTAATATTCTTTCATTATATGTTTAATATGTAAAAAGCAATGCTAGTAACTGGAAAAGCAGCACTGGATGTGAAGCGATTCCTAAATCAAATGCTAGCATAGACAAAAGCAAAGAGGTTTCCCAAGGTGAAAGTCCAAGTTAGGACTGTAGTATTACTCCGGACTATCACAGGGTGGCAAGGTCAACAGGCTGTGATGTAAAGAGGTTGAAGTGAGAGCAGGGCTGGTTAATATGAGACTAAAGTTTGAAAAGGCTTGGGCCAACGTATGTATAGAGACCTGCAAGTTATCCCAAGGAGAGTGGTTTGTAAGACTAGATGACTTGAAATAAAAGAAGATAATCAATAGAGATGAGTCAATAAAGAAAACTTTAACTTGCAATAAATACCAAGCACCATGGTTGTAATGGTGGAATTAAAGCAAAGCCAGAGACATAGCAAAACCAACAGGCAAAGACTTGCTGATCAAGGCATGAGAAATATATATACAGATCCAATACCTGAAAGATATACCTTGAGATCCAATACCGAAAATGAAAGTTTAGGCACATCCTGTATATAAAGTAGACAAATATTCTCATCGTTGTGAAACTTTTAGCCAAGCAGCAGGGTCAGAAATCATTTTGTAATTACGTGGAAGTATTAAGCTACATACTCCTCTTTTTATCACCCCCAAATTCCTTTGCCTCCATACTATATCTCCTTAACGTGTTTTTTTATATTTTGGTTCAGACTTTTCAGGCCCAAAAAAAAAAATCTTGTGCAGATATCTGAAAATACCTGATAGACATGAATGAGGTGATCTGAGCTCCTCTGGGTGCTACGAGAACAACAGCAAATAGGAGTGCACTGTGTGGACTATGCACATAGAAACACGAAAGGGATGTGGCAAAGCTCAGGGTCAGAATGAGGCTCGCAGGGAGGGCGCCATTTCATGTAGGAAAACTGATAACAGCCTCTGCTGAGATAGATTGTAAGTGGATATGCAAAGTAAGTTTAGGAAAGGAATTATATCCTTGGGGGGGGGCATTCCTCTAGGAAGAAAACTGCCAATGGAAAGACCCCGCCGAGCAGACTTGCATCAGCTCCTGCTTCCTGACCTGCTTGTGTCCCTGTCCTGACTTCCTTTTGTGATGAACAGCAGTGTGGAAGGACAAGCTGAATAAACGCTCTCCTCCCCAAGGTGCTTCTTAGCCATGATGTTTTATGCAGGAATAGAAACCTTTAGACATCCAGTCATGAAGAGGAAGAGCTGAATTCTATCTGACTCTGATGCCCGTTTTCTTTCATTTCATTTTTACTTGGCTTTCTGTAACCCACTTATTGAAGGGGCTTCTCAAATCCTCACCTGAAGCAGCTTGGTTCCTATAATTCTATCCCAGTGGCTGAGACAATGATCTCTGGATGTGCAAGGAAGTGGCTGCCAGGCTACGTATATAGCAAGCCCCATCCACTGTGAACTCTGTGAACATGGAAACATGTTTAAATCCTCCTACCCTACCTTCTCCCCTTCCCCTCTCTTTCTTCCAGGGCATCTCTGTATAATGGACTTGTCATATGTACTTGCTGCAGAGAGCGAGACACAGGGCAATGATGATGCAGACCACCCCTGCAGTATTTACCTACTCTTGCCTGGGACCCAGAATGGATTTATTTTTTCTTTCATCATCAGTTTAGGTCTTTAAAGATCAGCACTTAATCTTCCAATTTCTTTCTCTGTGTGCAATATTAATCTTCACAATAAGAAGCAGAAGCTGGAATCTATTATATAGAAAACTAAATGTTTTTAAAGATGATTTTACAGCTCATCGGTCCTAAGTGAAACAGTATGTCACTATATCCCACTGATATAGTGGTTATGTAAGGTTAAGACACTGTATACTCATGCCTCTGTTGTTAAAATATTTGAATCTCACAAACTTTGTTTTTTATTATTATTATTTTCATGACTACACTGTTTAACTCCAGGATTTAACTCTTGATAAGGAAAACAGCTCAGAATTAATTTCTCCTTACTTATTATCCCACAGAATCTAACCCTGAATTGATAGTAAAGTTGATTCTGTTTTGGTTTGGTTTGGTTTGGCTTTTTTTTTTTTTGCATTGTTAGCTTTTTCTGTCCTCTTCTTTCTGTGTTGTCCTCGTGGCTAATTTTTTTCCACTGCCAATTAATAGTCTTAGACCTGGAATCTGTTCCTCTCTCCAAGCTACTCAAATCCATGGCTGTTCATGCTGTGTCCATGCAAGACAGTGTATCATTGATCCATTCTTGTTTGTAACTGGAACTCTTAACATAGGATGCATATGATTGCCTAGATTAGGTACAGTGTACAAGCCACACAGCAAGGAGCAACCATTCGTTAGCCTTGAACCCCCAAAGTCCAAAGGGGGATTCCCGCTCACGCTCTTGACTAAAGATTGTTTTCTCTTTGGCATTTTAGTTGTAATATGAGATGTTCAAGTGTCTCTAGTTATCCTAGGTGGCCTAACAGGAAAATGGAATGCTAATAAGTAAGCAAAGACCACAGGTTAGACAGTTTGGCCCTATTCAGCCCCAACCTTCCCTAACCATCCACAGAAAAGGGGTTAACTAGGATTTATGTGCTGTTTCCGCAGCTTCTACTCCTCTCCGCAGTTTGTGTCCTGGAGCCTTAAGATGTATCATCTTACAGCTACAACGGAATGAAATTTAAACTGAATGTTATAATATTCAACAGCTTTAGCACTTTCAGTTTGAGATTTAAAGTTATAACAACCAAAGTAATGAAATGGCAAAGAATTTTGTTTTTAGCGATCTCTGTAAGCTAATGGTTTAGTTCTATACCTATCACCGTTAAAATGCATTCATGGGTTGACCCGGGTGTGCAAAAGCATTCACAACAGCATTATGTTGCAAACATCCCGTAAAGAAATGTTATACATTTTACTCTGCGGTGCTACACTACAAGAGGTTGAACAACGACATGCAAAATCTCTCAAGAATATTGTTGCATGTGTAGACACTGGACTCAAATCAGTGCATAGTGAGAATGATTTCCTTCGCATACCTTCAGAAAGAGATTAAATTAACCTTTGACATTACAATTAGTCATGACAGTGACTATCCTTTGGTAGGGTATAAAACATATCATGAAGCATGCTAAGAATATGAGACTCTAAAAATATTTTGTAGGATCCTGATTAATTGGCACATTCAATTTGTGAAAATTCAATAAAACATATACTTGTTCACTATTTAGTATATGCATTGCATTTTGAGGCCATTTTAAACTTTCTATATGTGATCCTTTTAAGTATACAAACATTTTTCTTCCAAAAGCTAGCAACACCAGTTTTATGAAGGAAACTCCATTCTTAGCAAACCAAAGAAGGAGTGAAATTTTAATAAATTTATTAAATTCAATAAACTTTCGATGGAAACTCAATGAAAATATTGAAAAATACCAACTGTTGCAGTCAGCTGTTGAATAAAAGAGTGTGGGGGCTCAGGATATAGCTCAGTTAGTTAAGGACTTTACTAGTATACAGAACACCATAGGCTCAAGCCACAGCACCCTGTAACCCCAACACTTGAGAGAGAGAGAGAGAGAGAGAGAGAGAGAGAGAGAGAGAGAGAGAGAGAGGAAGAAGAAGAAGAAGAAGAAGAAGAAGAAGAAGAAGAAGAAGAAGAAGAAGAAGAAGAAGAAGAAGAAGAAGAAGAAGGGGAGGGGGAGGAGGAGGATCAGAAGGTCGAGGACATGGTTGGCTTCATTGTAAGTTTGAGGCCTGCTTAAGATACAGAGACTCGGTCTAAATAAACAAATGTACACAGTGAATATTTAAGAGAGGGTAATTGTAAAATATGACAATTCCATTACCTTGGTATAATATAGCTATAAAACATGTTTTCTACATGTTACAAATGTAAATTCATTGTCTCCTCATATAGAATACTTAATTTTAATATAAAGATTTTCTCTCTTTCTCTCTTTCAGATGTTTGATGGAATGTGCGTTTTTACAACAGGTGATGTGGATGGTAGATGGCTCAACAGTTAGGTGTGTATTGCTTTGGCAGAACTAAGTTTGGTCTCATCTCAAGTGACTTAAAACTGCCATGAATCTGCTACCTCTGGCCGCCTCAGTCTCCTTCCTGTACATACCCAAAATTAAAACTAATAAAATCAATCTTAGAAATTTTAAGATTCCATGGACAGACATAGTTACTGCTTGCTGTATTATAAACACCAGGAAACCTGAGCTTGAGAGCAATCACAGATATGCTGACAAATTCTATTTCTGTCAACTTCCTTAACATGTATAGTACTTTTTTTTATCATTTATCAATGTTTTTTATAATATATATTCATTTTCCCAACAGCCAAGAACTTCCATTTTTATTAAGGAATTTTAATTTTTTTTTAAAAATGTTTCGTTTTATTTTATGAGTTTGGGTGTTTGGTCAGCATGCCTGTGCACCATGTGTGTGCCCTGTGCTTGAAAGAGACAGAAGGGGCCATGAGATTCCCTGTAGTTGAAGTTACAGCCAGTTGTGACGCACCCTCTGGGATCTGGAAATTGAACCCAGGTCCTCTAGAAAAACACAAAGTGCTGTTAACTTTGGAGCCCGCTCTCTAGCCCTTGACTAGGGAGTTTTATGTAGTGATTCCTCTTTTTGAAATTTCACCTATCTCAGCTGAAGACAATGCTTCAAGTCAGTAACACTAGCACTTGGGAGACAGAGTCAAGAGGGCACCTAGGAGTTTGGAGCTATCCTGAGCTAAAATGAACTAAGAAATGAGAGGTGGATAGGGTGCGAGGAAGGACAAAAAGAAATTTCCCAAACATAACAATTTGATTTTCCTGTGTATTATCTTCATCCTGAGTAGAGGAAATGAATTCTTTCAAACTCTGCACAAAGGTTATGGTTATAACAGAATCATAAGGCTGAACATTAGGAACATTAAGGCTGGGGTTGAATCTACAGAACCAGCAGCAGGAGAGCCCACCAACCAGTATTTCCTCTACCTGGACAGGTAGAAGAACTTAAATATGGACAGAAATGCTAAAATAAATAATAAATAAATAGTCTTACTAGACCATAAAAAAAAGCAATAAATACAGCTCCAACTCAGCTTCCCAAGCAAGATCTTAAAAATATCCACGACACCCCTAGCATGCTCTACACAAGGAGCGATGAGAGGGGGCTATGCTGAGAGAAAGTAGTCTGCTCTCAACCAACGGCAATTAGGCTATTAAGCTACCGTACATTTGAAAGAACAGTAGGGAAACACTGGGCCGAGTGAACTCAAATGCTGGCCCCTTGCTGAGGCCCTGGGGGACCCCGGATCACATGCTCCATTGGTTGCTCTCTAAACCCACTGAGCTTCCCCCTCTGCCTCACTGGTTACTCCTTGCTTTGCCTGGAAGTGAGCTCTTCAACTCCAATTACTGTCAAAACACGGCGCACACACCTACTCTAGCTCCTTTGTTATGCTTTCCCCACAGATCACACCGTTCAAATTCTCCCCTCGGTGACTCTTCACCATTTCACGAGCTTGCCTCGCGGACGTGCTGTTTTAGCCTGGTGCATAGCAGCTGCTGTAGTGTCTGGGTTTTGTTCTCGACCATTGTTATGGGATGACCAGCTGAGCACAGTTGGGCGGCGGCCATTAGGCTTTGATGCCACACCAGGATTGGCAGTGCTTCAAGGCCTTAATGGTTTTTCTCTTGCCATTTGCTGTCAAGATTTCATACCAGCGAACAGGGCAGGGCTTTTATGGAAACACGCAACAGCTGTATTTCCAGTATCCACACTGATTACATCGCTCTTGATTCAATTCATCACTTGTACAGACAGAGGTCACTATTTTTATTTGTGCTGACTCTTGGCTCTGTTTTACACCTTGAAAGGACCGGCAGGAGTACCCTTTATCCTCCTTCACTCATAACGCGCATCTGCTTAACAATATGATAAACATGTGCTCTTGTAAGCATGTAGATCAGGAGAATAATGGGACAAGAGCAATGGTTACCCAACCAAGGAGTTTTAGCAGCCTAATGATAGTCTATGCTGAGTCTCATTCTCTCCAACTTAAAGACTTCATTTTTCATTTTTCGTGCCTCCTTTTTCTCTGATATAAAGGTTTAAGGCACAGCACAGAGGTTCAGTTAAGGTCTCAAATAGAATCAAATAACTTGAATTAACGCTAGAGCTCAGATGATCCTTTAGATTATCCAACTACTTGACAAGAACCAACAAAAGGTGTATTTTGTTCATTTGTTTTGTTTTGTTGTTTGTTTTTAGTTTTACTAGTATTACTGCTCAAGTATTATTTCATTTATTTCTCCTATTCAAACTATATGAACGGCAATATTATCCCTGTTTGGAGAAGGAAGATTAGCAGGATACTGGCTAGCTCGCAACATCACAGCTATGAGAATGTCAGCTTTTAGTTAGGCACATTGTTACACAGATAAAAGGACAAACTTTGCAGTCCACTTTTGAGCTTGCTATGAGGGTTTGAATGAGGTCTAGCTGGGGATTGTATGCCTTTGCTTAGACTCATCCTTAATGAACAAAGGCTATCTCACATTCTCTCCTCCCCCACCCCTTACTCCTACCTCACCCCACACCCTGCCTAGGTTTCCCTGAAAGCAATTAGAATGGCTGAAGTTACAGCAAGTCTTTGATTACAAGCTAATAATAATAATTATAATAATAACACTATTCATTGGTACAGAAAGATGAAAATATTCTAAGTCTGTAACAGTGTGAAGTAGTCATATTGCTTCAGAGACCTACCCTTAGGTTTGTTTTATCCAAATGAGAAAGAAATATGTGTCACTATTTTCCAGACCTTTATTTTCTAAAATAATATATGGGAATAACTAATGTATAGAAAACAGCAAGTTGGTTATAGTTGCCTACAAGCTAAGAAGACTCTGTCACTGTATCACCTGGAGACAGCATCCTCCATAAACTGGGACATTTCACTCCATTTGTAAACAAAAGGTCAATGGTGGGTATTTCAGCTGCAGTGTCAATGAGTTAAGGCTGACATCGAATGTCACGTGCCTTCCAGGAGTGGGAGGTGACCCCCATGCATGTTAGCCAGTTTTTCAAAATGATATTGTGCATTTTCTGAGCTCCGATGCCAACTCATCTCCCATCGGGGCAACAGTGGTCAGCATCCTGTCATGGCGGATTGCTGGCCTCACTTAAAAACAGCTGGGAGAAGGCTTTTGTGAAGTCACCAAAGACCTATAAGCATCTAAAACAGGATCTTCAAGCCAGCTGGTGAGTATATTTATTTTTGGCCACCATTTGTTTCTTTAAATCTATTGCCAGTCCACTTCAGCCAGCACATTGCTGCTTTGCTGCTCCTGTGTAACCATCAGCACATTTAGAACTTGTGGCGTTCAACACCTGGGGCTTGTATCTAAAGGAAGTAAGTGGTAGACAGCAGGAATGCTGGGTCAGGAGCCAACCAGCAAAGCACAGGCAGGGATTAAAAGTCCTGGTTCTCCATCCATTGCCCCTCTCTGAATTTGTCCTGCCCCCTTCCCCAGAGGCCATCCAGATTACCTGCTTTCATTTGACCTTTAACTTTAGCTCCAAGAGTATACACTTTCAGAAGTCACTATGATCTTTTAAACTGAGCCTAACTTTGAATAAGGTAGGCACTTTAACATCCTCACAGAACAGATGATGCTGAAAAGTGGCTCCTACGTTCAGGAAGCAAGCAAGCAGCGAACTTAGACTTAGGACTTGAACTTATGCGTTCTGATCCCAGAGATCTCTTAATGCCTCTCCCACCTGCCTATTCCCCGGGCTCGGAGGTACAGTTATCATTCCATAAATATTGTAGTCTTACTAAAGGGGCTGTTTCCTCCCAGCTTCCCTTTCGGATGACGTGGCAAATGACTGAAATTACACTTCTATGTGCATAATCTTTAGAGGATGGATTTCAAGGCTAGAAAGAGCAAGAAAATACAGAAATGTGCCATAGAAGGTCAATGACAGAAAATTCCAACTAATCATTAACCTTTTAGCCTGAAGTTATCATCAGAGAAGCATAGTCGCTCCTTGACAATTCTGAGAAAACACCAGATAACAAATTGAGCTCTGAGGTGCTGGAGAAGGTAGTCTTGAAATGCTTAGAAAGAGGAAAAAGAACTCAAGTTTGGTGGTTAAAATGAAAGATATTTGCAGAGAAAAGGAGGAAGAATTGAAATACAGACACATTTTAAAAAGGGAGGATTGAAATATAGACATATTTGAAAAGGTTAAATTTGTTTCTTCCAAGGTGTTTGATGCTGTGGCTCTACCTCGCTTTCTACCAGCGCTGCCTAATTTTGATTCTACTCACTTTATGTAAGATTATGTAATGTTACACTGAGTGTGAGATCATGGTGACAACTTATTTCTGGGGAGAGGGGATATATGAGTGGATGATATGCGTGTATTACTATATGTACGCACTCCATGGATGGGGAACATGGGAGCTCATGCTTGTGTGGGTACACATGTACTTGTGCCTGTACATTGAACGTCTTCCTTGATTGGTTGATCTCTCTTACACATGGTAGCAAGGGCTCTCTCTTGAACCCAGAGCTCTTGGATTAGGCTGGTTTGCCTTTGGGGATTCCCTCCCTCTGTCTCTGCAGTATGTGGTCTGGGATTTCTGGTGGGCTTTCAGGCATAACTAGGCATTCACATGAGTGCTAGGGACCCAAACCCAGCTCCTCTTGTTTTCTCAGCCAATGCTGTACCTGCCAAGCCATCTCCCCTGTCCCTTGTACCATTTTTCCCTCTAGTTTCAGTTGCATATTTTTGTAAATAACATTAACAACCATATGTAGACAGATTCCTCTCACCTGAAGGAGTAATCTCTAATTTTACAGTATGATTCCAATAAGGAAAGCTGTCTCCACTACATAGAACTTTGATTCAGCAATCATTTTATGAACATCGCATTTTGCTTCAAGATATACATCCTTGAAGCTTCACATCCAGGATTACAGCCAAGTTCTAATTCTAATTTAGTGTCTGCCATCACTGTGCATTTAAAGCTTCTGATAAAAAAAATAAACAGTTTAACTAATTTTTCATAAGCCCTTATGCATAATCTTCCTATTACATGTTTTACAAAGTCATACAGTAGTTTGTAGTCAGTTCTGATCTTATAAGCCTTTTAATGAATTCTGTTCTCTCACTGAGTGAGGTTCTGCATCTGTACTAGACACAAATCATCTGTTACTGTGAGCAGTTCAATGAGTCTATAAATCATGACTCTGGGTAAAGAATGATTGAAATATAAGCTTTTTTATCTGCATGACACACACACACTGTAAGTGGGAAATTGCTAAGTGAATAGTAGTAGGTTCCATGTTTGATCAGGAATTTGTTTATTCTCTTGGGTTTTAAAGCAATTCCTAGTCACGAAAAGATTTCCTTCGTCAGCTTGAGGCAGCAGAACTTTCTCTGAATGTCTTCCTTGGGAAATGGTTTCCTGCAGTCTTGTCTTTAGGACACTGTAAGATCAGGTGTTGGACATGCTCTCTCAATGCATGCAGAGGCACTGAGTCTATGGGAACTTTAACCCTTGCTACCAGGCACTGTCATTTTGGAGAAAGATAAGATATGAAATTATGGTTTTCTTGTGTAAGAGACCCTGTCTAAAAACAAATGAACAAACAAATATATACGAGCTATTTATTTTATACTGGCAGTACTTGCAGGGTCTTCCCAGTCGTGAGGAAGGGGAGCTAACGGAAAGAACTTTTTGGGAGAAGATGAGAAACAGTTACATTCTGATAAGACCATAGTAAGAACATCTCAGTGAAAAATTAAAAATATATATATATAAACATGAAAATAGCTAGACACCAGCCATATTATCATGGTGAATTAAGTATGTCTGTCAAACATTGGTTGTATCATTTAAGACTTTTTTTTCCAGCTACAAGTAGCATAGGCAAAATTAAGGTTCTAAAACAAATTGTAGAGGGAAAGAAGTTGAGTTACCCAAGGCTGTTGGAGCGGCTCACTGTTGTGTAGAATTTTCCCTTCTCTTTATTGCTGTGTAAGCACAGGTGGCTATAATACATTAAAGTTTTGTTGTCTGTTCTTCAGGCACAAAGAGAAGATCAACAGCAGACCAAAGAGCCATCAGAGCCTATTATGTTATATTAATAAAGAGGGCAATCTCTCTTAGAAACACGGGACTCTTCACTTTCCTTTTAATATATTGGTCAGAACTGGGTCACACAAGACTCCAGAGATAAGTCATTGTGTACTGAGTGACAAAGAGAAAGGATATTACTATAATTTAGATCAGAATTGGGATAGGGTTAGAATTTCCAAGGAGCACTGTCCTAAGCACGTTAACCAAGTTTATTAAGGTTTGTGTTAGAGGAGAAGAGAGGATGATCTCTGTTATAATTAGACACAGAGCCCCAGCCAATCTTTATGATTGATCGCCAGTCCTTTTGAAAATCAATATATCATTTTAGTGCCAGACCCTTCTAGGGAAAACAAGCAAACAAGCAAACTTGAGACTATATTGGTAAAATATGTTTTTAATTTGTTTAGCATTTAGGTAACTAGGAAAAATTCAGAGGATTGTTTTGCATATTCATATATTTATGGTCATGCATGCAAAAACAATAAAACATAGAATCCTCAATTTCTTTCTCTTATTTTCTCAAAAGAAGCTAAAGCCTCTCAGCTTTGCCCTGGAATTAGAAACTCTTATCTTTGGAAAGAAAGAAAAGTTTGTGTTGTGCATGGGAAGAAATTTAATCAAAGGTCCTTAATAGACACAGTATTCCTTCTTCATGGTTAGGAAAATACTTTAAAAACTATGATAAAAGTCCAAAAAACATTCATCAACCTGGCAGTATAACAGTCATCTGGTCCTGTTCTTAGTGAAGAGGGAAAGCTCTAAGGCCCAGGAGAGAGACTATTGCCATGGGTTACATAATTGTTAAAGGAGGTAGAATCCAATCTTAGACCTCCTGACCCTATCTGGACTGCTTTTATCTCTATCCTTCTCCAGCTGAGCCCATCCAACAATCTGGGAAAAGAATGTGGGTGGGTAACCTTAATTCCTGGGAATAGGAGAGCAGGCAGGAAGAGAAAGTCTCTGGAGAACCTTACCTCCCAGTTAGGAGAAGGCCAAAGGGATGCTGATATCACAAACGGAAAGATAAAGCATGTTTGTATACAACCAGCAGGCCTTTCCATGATAAACATTTCTCTTTCTCCCCCTCTCTTTAGTTCTCCATGTATTTATTCTGCCTCTGTTTTTTACTGACAGAAGGCATAAAGTGAATCCTGGGTATCGGTATAAACTAAAATTTAAAATATGCTTCTAGGTTTTTACATGTGGTCACAATCAAAATTACGGCTCACGATCTACTAGGGAATGGCTCTCCTATGATGAGTTTAGTGAAGCTAACTTCTCATCTGAAGAAGGATTGGATTTCTAATTCCAGAGGATGATACTGGAAGGAGAGGTTGACTTTCATTTAGGGGGTCAAACTGTCAATAATCTCTGTCTGTAAGTAAGCATTTGGATCATGTTCATTGAATGAGATCTTCTGAAACTGACACAGAGTCCATGGCCGATTGCTTGCTAGGTTCAAAAACAACAGCATGTGATGCATCATCTTGCTTTCAACCTATAGCCCTCAGTCATTGAACAGGCTGGTGCATAACACTCTCACACTTTCAAAGACACAATTTTTTTCATTTTTTTTTAAATTATGAAATTTACAAGAGTATGTCTCAACCCTCATCAGAATAGTTTCTCCTTTCAGTATCTGGAAATTAACAGAGAGGATCTTGACTGGTCTATGTCTAGAGAATAAGAAATTGTGACCTGTTCATCCCTAGTTGGGCCACACATAATACACCCTTCCTCCAAAACTCAGGGATTTTTGAAGAAGAAGGGGAGCAAAGATTGTGAGAGCCAGAGGTGTTGGATAATATCAAGGAAATGGTGTTTCCCAACACAACACAACAATTGGACAGATGAACCCATCACTTTTGAGATGGTCATTACAAGATCTGCACAAGTTCAAGCCAGACAAAATCCCAGAGCAGAGAATATGGGCTCAAATTCTCATCACAAGCTCAAAAGCTATTGGCATTTGATAGCTGCTGGGGAAAAGAGAGCTGGATTTCTCTAAGAAGCAAGTTGGGGAGGAAAGGGTTTATTCAGCTTACACTTACACTTCACCAAAGGAAGTCAGGACTGGAACTCAAGCAGGTCAGGAAGCAGGAGCTGATGCAGAGGCCATGGAGGGATGTTTCTTACTGGCTTGCTTCCCCTGACTTGCTCAGCTTGTTTTCTTATACAACCCAGTACTAGCAGCCCAGGGATGGCACCACCCACAATGGACCCTCTCACTCTTGAGATGTAATTGAGAAAATGCCTTACAGCTGGATCTCATAGACGAATTTCCTCAAGGGAGGTTTCTTTCTCTGTGATAACTCCAGCTTGTGTCAAGTAGACACACAAAACCAGCCAGTACCATGGGAAAATGAAGAAAACTCAAAATAGAAAGGGAAGTAGGGAAGGGTGCTGTGATGGGGGGTGTTAAATATGTTCAAAATATATTGTAAGACATTCTCAAAGAATTAATATAAACATTGCTTTAAGATTATTTAAATTGATCACTTATAAATTCATTATGCATAGCGATACCACTAAATACAAACTAGTGTGTATCTGACTGAAAATGTAGAATTGTAACTCAGTATCCTATAAGTTTGGATCTGGGATAGAAAAGAACAATACATAATTCATGAAGGATTTCTAACAGGTCTACTGCGAAATTGTAATTTATTGAAGAAAACTAATAAGAGTATCTTCTCTACCAAGAAGTGGATATATCTTATATCTGTGCTCCCCCCCCCACATACACACAAAAACCAGAAAGAAGTAACTTTTGATATCCATAGTGACATGATATAAATAATAATATTTTAATGACATATAGTTGCTAAATAGTAGAACCAAGATTTGAACGCAATTTTGCACGAACTTAAAATCTGTGTTTCCTTGATGATAGACTCTGTCCACCTGACAGCATAGATGAAGATCCATGAATGAAGTTCCCTTCTTTATATAGAGTCATGGGAGACATCTCCACCTTTGTTTTTAGTGAAGACAAACTTAGCAGAAGGCATCCCGAGTAACTGTGTTTTTATATTTAAAGATACACTAAGCAAGTCTTATTCCGCGGTTACAGTGGTATGCGACAATTTTCTGACCTAACTCTTCCAACATCAAGAATCTATTTACACTTTTTTGTTGTTATTCAAATCTCATTTTTTATGTTCGTTAGCTTTTCTTTTATTCCTTATTTTGTTCCCCTTGGCACTCTGTGATCTAAAACTGATAAAGATACCTTATATCTTATCTAGGTCTCCTGGCTCACAACTTCCTTTCCAAAGTAGGTCCTATTTCCCAACAATTTTTAGAGCTGAACATTGATGTTATTTGACCCACTTTGCCTTATCATAGACCAAAGAGACCTTCATGACAGAATGGGTTTTGCTTATATACCAGGAGAAGGACTGCTACTGAGAGAGGCCAATAAGGATTAGGAGGCCATATGTTGTTCCCCATTCTCTGTCTAGTATCCTTACATCACACCCCTTTCGTCTTGTTTCATTTATATACAGATTGTTCAAGCTTCAGAGATGTCTATTCAATAAAGTTGTCATTAAAAACCCCAAAGATGATTTAAGGAGCGTCTGTATATGTGAACTGTGGAGGCTTCCAAGAAGCAGAATATGACTCATCGGCCCAGCAGCCAAAACCCTCAGAACCTTTCCAAGCCTTTCTTTCTTTCTTTCTTTCTTTCTTTCTTTCTTTCTTTCTTTCTTTCTTTCTTTCTTTCTTTCTTTCTTTCTTTCTTTCTTTCTTTCTTTGGTTAATAGTCTTCAATATACTGTTGAATGTCAAAAAAATGTCTTCCGGAACTCTGTGGGCTACTCTAACAAATGAATGAAATTTAAAGATGCATAATGGAAATCTCATCCTACAGGGTCAGAAGTTCTTAGAAAACTAAACATCAGCCAGTTGTGAAGTGAGAGCAGTCTGTGACATTCGCCTCTCAACCCGTAAGACTGGATTCTGTTCCAGGTAGGTAACATCTAAATTGAATTGAATTAGAGGCCACTCAGCAGATGACCACTGCAGACTTTAGAGACATACTTTGGAATTACAGATATAATTATGACTCTGAGTATGAAAAGATGAACTTGAGGGCATCTTTTTTTCCCTTCTAAATCATTAGAGTTCAGTCTTCAAATGCAATTATGTTACTTTATTATGCTATACAGATTGGTTTATGTCCTCTCTTTATCAAACAAGGCAAAAATGATAGAAGACAGAAAAAGAATCCAAGCAGATTATTTACAGAACAGAAACTTTAAGAATGAGGAGTTAGTTAATAAACTCATCGACTATAGAAATGTATTTAGCAGAAAGATTATACTTATTACTATATTCATTGTTGTTGGTATCAGGCATTTACTTTAATGTGTAAAGCATGAGAGAAGTAGAGAAGAAGGAAGGGTGTTCCAGTTATAAAAGAGAAAGTACTTATTTTTATGATTAATTGTGCATATGGTGCATGAACTAGTCAGGCCTGAGGATATAAAGATGAATAAGACATATTTGCATACATAATAAACAGTTATGCCTCCTTAGTCATCAGGTCTGTGCCTGAAATCCGTCAACAGTGGCTCAAAAGTGTTCATTTTACAGTTGCACTAAGTAGTTAGGGCTATAATGGCTATATCTGTACTGAACACTTGCAGATTTGTCTCCAAATCTCTATAAACAGGAGAGTGTAAGAATATGAAGCATTACATGAATTACATTAGATTTAAAAGGTAATTTAGAGATGTGATGAATTATATACAGATAAGTTTTCTTTATGTAACCTGCATGGTTACTAGTGACCTACAGATATCAAGGATGACTGTATATAATTATTGTTTATTATACTGTGGTGGTTTGAATAGGTTATGGCTCCCAAAGACTCTTGTGCTTAAATGTTTAGCCTATAGAGAGTGCCACTATTAGGAGGTGTGGACTTATTGGAGAAGGGGTAGCCTTGTTGAAAGAAGTGTGCCATTGTGGGGCAGTCATTGTGGTCTCCTATGCTCAAACTATGCCCAGTGCTCTTTCTGCTGCTTGTGGATCAAGATGTAGAACTCTTAGCTTTTTTCCAGCAACATATCTGCCTGCATACTGCCATGCTTCCTGCCATGATGGTAATGGATTAAACCTCTGAAACTGTAAGCCAGCCCCATTTAAATATTTTCCATTATAAGAGTTGCCTTGATCTCCATGTCTCTTCCCATCAATAAAACCCTAATACATATACCTTGATTAAATATGTTTTAAAAATACTTATTTCCTATTCTTAATTTCAAGTAAGTGCCATACAGGGTGAGTATGACAGAGACATATACAGGACAGTCTGAGACTAATTCGTTACACACTCAAATTCTTCTGGGGTCCCTGACATCAAATGAGTTCTATGACCTTCACTCCTGGTAGCTTTATCTGTCTCCAGTTTTTAATGTGTCATTCTCTTCTCTACCCACATTACCATATGGCCTTCTTATCTCTGACTTTATCTTCCTACAACATCTTTCAACTCTAGTCATTGAATATTAGAGCCCACCAAGTCAGTATGACAGCATCTCAGAGACATACACATGCATGGACAGATCCTATTTCCAAATGAGACCATGTTCTGAGGTTCCAAGTAGACATGCATTTTGGAAGATTCTAGTTAAGGCTGTACATTCTCTTGTTAGTTATGAGGATTTAATCTAGAAGCTAACTTCTTTGGACCTTATATATAAATGGGAGACTAATAATATCATCCAAATCCTAAATCATTGAGATATTCCAACAAAGCATACCAATGTATTCAGGATATTGCTTGACAGATTGGTAAATATATGGTAAAAACTTGTAGTTCTAGGAGCCTCAGTCCATATCTTTCTCTTAATAATAATTTTGGATTGAATTGGCTTTGGGAAAGGTCTCTGAAATGTATCCTGCTGAAGGGTTTAGATAACTCCCCAAACTCCAGCAGAACTCTCTTACATGCTTTCAAAAGCTCTTGAAGGAGCATCAGTGTGCCAAGAATTTTACAATTGCAAGTATGTGAAGGAAAAGTCATGTTCCAAAATATGCACCCTTGGACACTGACTGCCTCCTCTTGATGTTTAGAGGAAGATAGTGGGATGAGTAAATTCTGGGATGTGGAAGAATCAGAGGCTAAGCTTTGGCTGTTGTTTCCTATTAACTTGGATAGGAAACGAAGATTTCTCTTCTCTCCTCTCTGATTGCCAAGTGTCATGATGGAAGAAGGCAAAGAAGAGGGACAGCTACTGGCTCTTCAAATTGCAGGCCTCAGGGCTCAGTCCTGGTGGTAGATAGCAGATTTCTCTGGTGTGAAAGACTGAAGCTCAAGGTCCCCTGAGAGATATGCTGCTCCAATTCCTGAAGGGATCAAGGAGGCTAGAATGGGTGTCTCCTGAAATGTCACAAGTCCAGCAAGTTGGTCTGTTCTCCATGACTTGTTCAATCTTCCTTCTGCAGCATGTGGCTGGGTATTGGTGCAGAATTCTGACTTCATTTTCCATTGTGTGGAAGACCCCTTTACAACATAGTACATGTCTTTGTCAATGTGCTCAGTGACTTCTAGCAACGAGGATGACTGAATGTCACTCTCAGTGTTAGTCAGTATATGTCTTTATAATAAAAACAAAAACAAAATAAAACAAAAACAAACAACAATGACAACAAAACCCAAAAAACTTTCTAATCTCCTGGTGCTTACCTTCTAGTGAAAAGGCTACGAATAAGAAAGGAAACCACCTCGAATCCTGTAATGTCTGGAAGCAGGAAGCAGAGCAAGGGAATAAAGATGCTTCTCTATACTACTGGATTATGCTTTATGGTAATTCAACTTTAAGATGTTTGACATTTTAGTAGTTTCAAGAACTAAATGATTTTTCTGAATCTCCCATGACTTAGAAAAGAATATTTAAGGAGAAACAACGAACAAGTTCAAATACTCTTAAGAAAGGTTCAAAGGTTTTAAGGGGCATGGAATCAGGTAAGTTGGGAGTTTTAAGAAGTACAATGGATTAGAAGAAATCACAAAAAAGTGTCCACGATGATGGACAATATTATGGTACTTTCAGACTTATATATAATGACTTTGACCCCAATTACTCCCTAGTCACTCTCGTGGTTTCCATTCTTCTTGTCAAGAGGCATACTTCCACTTTCACACCTGGTACAGAAAGTTATTATTTTATTTGAAACATGCTATTACTAATGAATTTCCACTTCCCTTCAGTTAATTCATATGAACCTGGCTGACCACAAGTATTTGACTGAATCTAATGTATCAAATGACTGACTTAGACAATGGTCTGTATCAGAGGAAAAGATGTGCTCTGTGCTCTGTGAACTTTTGCCTCTCCCCCTCTGAATGTTGTAGTGTTGGAGTTTGAATCATTGAATCATTGGAGTTCTTTTGCCTCTATGAGCAAAGCTACTCTAAGGAGAAAGCCACTCACTCTAGGGATGAAGTAACATAGACAGGAGCACAAGAACCATTGGATAATGTCAACCTCAAGGCTGCCTGATTTCAGGACTTCCCATTACATGATCCAATGGTTTCCTTTATTGGCTATTGAATCATTGTAGTGGGTAATAATTAATAAGAGTACTGCCCCACCAGGCCTCTGCACCACTCCTTCCAATTATCCGGTAAAGCATGACTCTTAAACTTGAATAGTTAACCAAATGTATTTATGTATATAAAACTCCTAATTACATAATGCCAATTTACAGTGATAAAGTATTATCCCAATATTTCTAACCTCTCCAAAACACCAGAAGTATGTCTGAAGCCATCTGAATATCCATGTCTCCAGCTCTGCTCTGCTCATCTGGTCCTCCCCCCTCTTTCTCTCCACCCCTCACTTCCCTTAGCTCCTTCTCTTCTCTCCTGTCCAATCACTAGCCTCTCAACTGCCGCAATGTGAATGGATAGGAAATACCTTGCAAGAAATCCTTTCTATTATTAGTTCTTTCAGAGTATTCTAGTGCACTGTTCTCTATGATTTTGATAGTTCCTTTACTCTTTTATAAGATTCCGAAAATATCTTTCATTCAAAACCAAACTGTTATATTTACCCTTAAGTTTCCTCTGTCCCATGGGCAAGACTCATTGACACCTTTGTTCTCCCACCATCTTTTATTCTGACTTCATGAGGACATGTCAACTTGATTGGGTTAGGAATTGTCAGAATAGTTGGTAAAACATTATTCCTAGGCATTCTTGGGAAGTTTCTGGAAGACATTAAGATTTGAATACATAGGCTGTGGGAAGATGGCATCTGCTGAAGACTTAAGCAAAGGAAACAAATGCAGAAGAGAAGATTCTCCTTCTGTGTTGGGATAGCCATCATTTCCGGACTTCAGATGTGGATACTTCTGGTTCTCATTTCTGCAAGTTTGAACTGAAAAAAATTGTAGAGAAGTCTCCATGGAAATTATGTTTTCATAATGGCAAAAGAAACTAAATACCAACAAAAAAAGGGCATGGTGGACAGGTATTTAAGATGTTTAATGGTGAGTAAACCTAATAGGATAGGTAGTGATGGGTAGTGGCTGCAATATGAAGCAGGCTGGTTAGGGAAGGTTTTTCTAACGTGATAAATTTCGAATATTTCAAAGGCCAGGTGTGCTTGGCTTACCATGTAGTGACAGCACCTGGGAAGCAGAGGCAGTAGGATTACAGGTTTGATGCCAGCCAGCTTGAACTGAATAGCAAGGATCTCTCTAAAATACAATGTAACAACTAAGTGAATACTGGAGAAAATGAGGCCGGATACTGACTATGTTCAACATTAGTGTGTCATGGAAGAGAAAGCATAGAGATCCAGAGAGGGCTATACTGTATTGGGACTGGGAGAGGAGGGCGGGAAGAGAGAATGGCAAAGGAAAGCCGAAATCAGATGCTCAGGACCTTGGAAGTCTCTCACCTGGGTCTGGCAGGTACTGACAAGATCTGACTTCTGTCTTCAAAGCCTCACTGGGTTGCTGGTTTGAGAATTAACTTGGGGAGTGTCTTAGTGAGGGTTTCTATTCCTGCACAAACATTATGACCAAGAAGCAAGTTGGGGAGGAAAGGATTTATTCAGCCTACATTTCCACGTTGCTGTTCATCACCAAAGGCATTCAGGACTGGAACTCAAGCAGGTCAGGAAGCAGGAGCTGATGCAGAGGCCATGGAAGGATGTTACTTACTGGCTTGATTCCCCTGGCTTGCTCAGCTTACTCTCTTGTAGAATTTAAGACTACCAGCCCAGGGACAGCACCACCCACAATGGACTGGGCCCTCCCACCCTTGATTACTAATTGAGAAAATGCCTTACAGCTGGATCTCATGGAGGCATTTCCTAAAGGGGGACTGCTTTTTCTGTGATAACTACAGCTTGTGTCAAGTTGGCACACAAAACCAGCCAGTACAGGGACCATATTTCTAAACCTGTGATTTTTAGTTGTCTATTCATCTCTAGCATTTCTCCCCCTTCTCAAGACTGAAGCTAGTTCATTTCAGTATGCTTGTTACTCTACATTGTTTGACTTACTGAGTGGTTATCAATTTGTTGATGTTTTCTATTTCTTCATCAATCATTATATATATTTATTTCAGAAATATATATATATATTTCAGAATGAAATATAATTAGGACCTATAACAATTCAGGATTATAGTAAAATAAATGTATCAGTTCAACCTCTAAAATGGCAACTATACTATAATGCAGTCTATTTTCCTTAAGCTTAACTTGTACTTAAAGCCTGGAAAGAGACTCAAATCCCTATGTTGAATCCCTGTTACAGGCAAGTCATCAGGTAAGTATTCCACAGCTAAAGAAACTTGTCCCCAGAATATAACTCAAATATGTGCTCGCAGCGCATCTGTGACTTCTAAGTACATGCTCACAGCTTCTTTGAATTGTCAGACAATTCATAGGTTTCACTGAACTTATTCTTTAGCATCAATTGTCTGGTGTTTGAAAAGCTGTATTCATAAAATCAGTGAAAAATATTTATAAGCTGCATGGTGCCAGGCATTGGCAAATGTCCTCCCATGGACATGTGCTGAAGTAAATAAGCCATAGGGCTACTTCCCTCCCACATAATCCCCATGATTCAGTGGGATTGGATGACCTTCTTGGGAACCCTTTACTGTAGTCCACATGGGTGCCAAAAGCCTGAGGAAGCTTGCTGCGCTGTTCTCATTTAAATACCGAGCTTGCTGGGTTTTTATTCAGACATCTTTAGACACACTTCCTTCTAGCTCAGCAAAACTGCTAATTGGCACAGGAAACATCCTGGCTTTGTCTGTTCTCTATAGAACTTGGAAATGCTTCTACCTGACGCTGCTGACAGAATTCTCCTTTCAATGCTCTGAATGCCCCAGACATTTCAATAACAACATTGGGAGCAAAGTAACACATTATACACTTAGCTGGTCTTAAACTGTCTCAAGATACAATGTAAGTCATTTAAAGCAAAAATCCCCAGAAACTGAGGATTAGAATAAAATAGATGTTTGGGATATAGTTATTTAAATTTGGTGAGAGCTGCACACAGGACATTTCTGTTTCTATGGTCTTCTTCACTGGCCCCCACCCACGGTTTAATCTGCTCACCACTTGCTATAGCTAAGATTCCCAAGAAACCTTTTTTTTCCCTCATAAGCTCAAGAAAGCATGTTGTATTGGCAAGAGTAAAGAAATTTGTTCTTGTTTTTACTGCCAGCCAAAAGCCCAAAAGTCTCACATCTGAAGGTGGAGGTAGGGGTGGATGAAGGGAGCCTATAATTCCTATTTTTAGGTCCTTCAGGCCTCTTATGGTCTTATATGAATCGAAAGACAAAGAGGAGGAATAATTAATTACTTGTGAGCACATTGGGGAGTTGGGTTTAAATTATTGTAAACGTTTAAGGCTGATAATTCTGAATCTAATTGCCCAAGGCACCTTAAGTTATTAGCATATGTGTTTACATATATTTTCTTTGAATTCTTATAGATACGTTTTTTCATTTGAACCTTCAGGGGATGTCGATATGTTCTGTCGTGTTCTGTTCAAATGTATCAACATGGGCAGCACTAGTGCCCCAATCAGAAATTTTAAAGAGCTGTTCATGACATTAATGTAGGACTAACCAGGGAGATGATTATGTACAGAAAACTCATTGCTAGACTTTTCTACATCTCACTTATAAGAAATCCATTCGTGCTACCCTATTCCCAGGGTTCGAAGTTATCTGAATCATTAAAATTCTAAGAGCTGGTGATATGTCCGAAACTGTGATAAACATTTAAATAGCAAAGAAGAGAAAAGCCACCTGGAGAACTTTTCTTCTGATAATGATTGAATTTGATTTACAACTCTTGCTAAATTGTTTGTTGGAATTAGCTTTTTAAAGAGAACATTTAGAAGGGTAATATTTCATGTTTCAAACCTTCAACTTAAATATCTAGTAATATGCAATGCTAAGCTAGAAACTGTTTTCAGGCTCATAGTGGGTTAAATAGTCCTTGAGAGGGCATCAAAATGACAGATAGAATTGACAGTTATGGAAATAAAAAAAAATCACATGGGAATTTGGAGTGCAGCAAAGCTGTTACTTCACCACAGTGAGGAAAATGAATTATTTACTAAATAGGGGTGAAACAGCTGGCTAGGTGTCTGGTTGGAATTCAAGTGAAATCTGAATTTTTGAACTGAAAAAAATGCTTTATTAACACAATGGCTTAACAACAATAAGGAAACATTAGAAAAAGTGATACAGTGTTTTTTTATTATCATGAAACAGGTAATATCTTTTTAGAAAAATAAATCATCACTTGTAGGATATGTAAAATTGATGACAGAATTAACTACATAAGAACTTGAAATTTCAACCGACATAATTATATAAAACACAGTACCAAACTGATCACATAGCAAAAATTATCAGTAAATGTTACAAAAAAGACAAACCAGTAAAAAAAAATAATAATAATTGCTGAGTATATAAACAAGAACTTAAATTCTAGATGAGCAAAAAATACTCACAACCCACAAAGCAACAAGAAACACTTAAGACCCTAATCAGCAAAAATATAGACAGAAAATTTACAGAAAAGAAAGCAAAGGCTGATAATTATTTGTTTTACAAATGTTCACTGAAAACCGTGACTACTCAAGTGCTTGGGTATCTGGGAGAGCAAAGTAGGTGCAAATATCCTGCATCTGGGTACATTCTATCATGATTCGAAGCCATTTTTTCACCACATCTAATACAGAAAGAATTGCACCTTGGGTTGACTTGGCCATTGCTTCCCACCATGTATGCTGTTTAAATTACCTAGGGTTGGAATATTGATCCCCCAAATGCATGTATTGATACTTAGTTCTCAATGTCATGATAA
This sequence comes from Tokudaia tokunoshimensis, assembly GCA_036184795.1. Taxonomy (NCBI): domain Eukaryota; kingdom Metazoa; phylum Chordata; class Mammalia; order Rodentia; family Muridae; genus Tokudaia; species Tokudaia tokunoshimensis. The sequence continues at coordinate 22,822,429 of BTHU01000007.1, read as the reverse complement.
TAATAGAGGACCTTTAGGGAAATGATTAAGTTGAGAGGTCCTAACCTCACCTAATGAGCTTAGTGTCCTCATAAAAGAAAATGAAATTATCTACTCTTTTTATCTTTTCTTCCACAGTCTGTCGAGTTGATGGCCAAGATTAACTATCACACGTAGTCTATAAGTTACATTGGTATCTAAAGGCTTCGGGGAGGGGGGATTGTACTAACATATTTTAAAATATTTCATATAACAGACATTTCACATTATATTTACATTAATATGATATTCTTAATTACATATGTGATTATTCCTTTTACTTATAGAATATCATAGAACCTTTTGGATCCCCCATAAGCTGTATTTTGAGATAATTTCAAAATAAAAATTAAAATATATATGTAAGTACTAAGATTACTGTTCCTATTCTGAAATACCTACATTATACTGTAAATATTACTTATGTTATTATGTTAAGTATTATTAAACAAATTAAATTTAACTGGCAAAACGTACATATTAGCATTTGCTGTGTGCTGTACAACATCTAAATCAGGTTAAACATAGCTACGTATCTTCAAACATTTATCATCTTTTTGATAAAACTTCTCAATAATTTATTTAAATTTACAATACATGATTCTGGTCTATGATTACTGTACTGTGTAAAGGGACATCGAAACTCCTTCTTCCTATAAGGCGGTAACTTGATGCCATTGACAAACCCTCCTTTAAACAGTTGAGTCTCAGGTCCTCCAGAAAGGCAGCAAGCAAGGCTAACCTTGGAGCCATTTTTTCAATCACAACAGTTTTTGACTCTAGCAAATAATATAACAAGGGAACTTTTTAATTAATAGATGTCATTTTAGGGTCTAATTCTTAATAATTCTATGAAACCATTTGGATAACTTCTATGTGAGTGCAAGAATTGAATCCAAATCTCCCAGGATATCAGCCAGTCACAGTTGAGTGAGCAATGAGGGGTGGAGTCTAGGTAAAGGAAGTAGGTCACTCCTCTCTCCATCTCCCCTCTCCCTTCCCCTCCCCCTCCTCCTCCCCTGTCCCTCCTCCTCTCCCTTCTCGTTCCCCTCTTCCTCTTTTTATGTCTCTGCTTCTTCTTGGATTTCTAACCTGTGGTAAGTGAACAGGCTTTGCTAACAGCTTCTCCCACTGCTGTGACATTCTTCCACCACAGACCTGAAAGTAAGAGGGCTTCCCCAATATTTACTGGGAACATGAGCAAAAGTAAGTATAAAGTTCTTTATCTTGGGTATTTTCATCACAGTTGTAGAAGTCTGACTAAGACTGTCAAAATCAAAGAAGATGTGAAATGTCTGGGAAAAAAAAATCTCTCAGTTCACGTACAAGAAAAAATACATCGATTTTCCCAATTTGATAACTGCATAAACTTGCACGGCATTACAAAGATGAGTCATGAAGACGAATGAAACTTTCTATGTCACCACATTTTAAAAGTTAGTCAGTTGTATCGTCCATGCTAGGGGTATAACTGAAGGAAGACCGGATTATCTTTATATATAAGAAATCAACAAGGGTGATGAAGAGATAGAGAGATGGCAGGATGACACCCACTGCTCTTCCTGAGGCTCTATACTCATCCATTGCTATAATTAGCATCCTTATGATCCAGTCACATTTTAATAGGCCAGTGAGAGAGGATCAGATATTCAGACTTTCAACATATGAGCCTGTAGCAGTCAATATACCTAAGTCTCAACAGTGTATAACTTAAAAATGGTGTTAGGTTGATGATACTTTGCAAGCAGTTTATTTTTAACACGTTGGAGAGCATGTCTTATGTGCTTTATGTGATTTTCATTAGATATTAGGGTTTTCTTTCTTTGAAATGGGGGTCTATCTTCCCATACAAAAGTATAGGCTGGCCTAGACATTATAATATTCCTGCCTCGTTCTCCATGCTGAGACAAGTATGAGAGATTTCTCCATCCTCAAAAAGTACAGTAATCTATCAAATCAACAAAATCTTTAAGTAGTTTCCCATTGTATTCCACTGGTCCATTTAAAAATTGATTTGATATAAATCAATACAAATGCTTACTTATTTTTCCTTTCTGAAGTTCCAGTTTTATACTGTCAAATTACTGGTGTTTTTATGATATATTTTTGTTAAAATTCAATTATCAATGCCAGAATAATTCAAGTTTCTTTTCCTCTGTGATCTTTATTGACTTCTGTTTCATATTTATTTACTTTTTTTAAATATCATCTTAGTAATAGCCAAGTTAATAAATAAACAAATACTTGGTGACCTCCGCTCCGGAGATCAACTGCACTGAGCCTCCAGGTACTCAGGGACTCCCCAATATAACATTGCTTGGGACACAGCCTATTGAGCTTCAATCTTCACCCAAGAGCAGGGCAGCTCTGTGGTCGTCTGGGCGCCAGTTCTGCTGTGGGCCATCTGCCCTGCAGAGTGATCTGCTCCGAGAGGGTGCACAGTGCACTCTGCCATCTTTGCTCCGGCAACAGAGCAATTGGAACCTCCAGGGTCAGGGATAATCAAACATAATATCGCTTAGGACTCAGCCAGCTTGTGTGCTCCCTGCTCCCAAGAGCTGGGCAGTTCTGTGGTCACCTATGTGCCAGCTCTGCTGTGGGACATCTGCCCTACAGAGGGACCCACACTGGGAGAGAGGGCACCCACACAGGGAGAGAGCATACCAGCCGCCCCTTGGAGACCTCTGCTCTGGGGATTGACTACACTGAGCCTTCAGATGTGCAGGGATTCCCCAATATAACATCACTTAGGGCAAGGCACATCAGGGCTCCAAAGTCACTCAGGAGCAGGGCAGCCCGTCAGCAATCAGTGTCAGGGGAATCCCGGTAATCCAGGGCGGCAGAAATAGCCTTGAGGGCTCACAGGAGGTCCAACCAACACCAGTGACAGCAGGACCAACTAACACCAGAGGTAACCAGATGGCAAAAGGCAAACATAGGAACATTACTAACAGAAATCAAGGCAATACGGCACCATCCAAACCCAACTCTTCGACAGCAGCAAGTCCTGGATACCCCATCACAAGATCTGGATTTAAAATCACTACTCATGATGCTATTAGAGGATTACAAGAAGGACACAAATAAATCTCATAAAGAAATACAGGGGAACATGAATCAACAGGTAGAAGAGCTTACAAATGAGACACAAAAATCGCTTAGAGAAATGCAGGAGAATATGGATCAACTGAGGGAGGCCCATAAGGAGGCAACACAAAAATCACTTAAAGAAATGAATCAACGGGAAGATACACTTACAAAGGAAACACAAAAATCGCTTAAAGAAATGCAGGACAATATGGGTCAACAGATGGAGGCCCATAAGGAGGCAACACAAAAATCACTTAAAGAAATGAATCAATGGGTAGATGCCCTTACAAAGGAAACACAAGAATCGCTTAAAGAAATGCAGGAGAATATGGATCAACAGATGGAAGCCAATAAGGAGGAAACACAAAAATCGCTTAAAGAAAAACAGGAGAACTTGGGTCAACAGGCAGAAATCCTGAAAGAGGAAATGCAAAAATATCTTAAGAAATACAGGAAAATACAAACAAACAAGTGAAGGATCTGAGCAAATCCATCCAGGATCTAAAAAAGGAAATAGAAACAACTAAGAAATCACAAAGGGAGTCAACCTTGGAGATAGAAAAAACTAGGAAGAAATCAGGAGTCATAGATGCAAATATCAACAATAGAATACAAGAGATGGAAGAAAGAATCTCAGGTGCTGAAGATACCATAGAAAGCATCGACTCAACAGTCAAAGAAAATGCAAAATGCAAAAAATGTGTAACCCAAAACGTCCAGGAAATCCAAGACACAATGAGAAGACCAAACCTAAGGATTACAGGTATAGATGAGAGTGAAGATTTGCAACTTAAAGGGCCAGTAAATATCTTCAACAAAACTATGGAGGAAAACTTCCCTAACCGAAAGAGAGAGATGCCAATGAATGTACAAGAAGCCTACAGAACTCTAAACAGACTGGACCAGAACAGAAATACCTCCCGTCACATAATAGTCAAAATACCAAATGTACTAAACAAAGAAAGAATATTAAAAGCAGTAAGAGAAAAAGGCCAAGTAACATATAAAGGAAGACCTATCCGAATCACATCAGGCTTTTCACCAGAGACTATGAAAGACAGAAAATCTTGGGCAGATCTCATGCAGACTCTAAGAGAACACACCCAGCAAAACTCTCAATCACCATAGATGGAGAGACAAAGATATTTCATGATCAAACCAAATTTACACAATATCTTTCCACAAACCCAGCCCTGCAAAGGGTAATAGGTGGAAACCGCCTATACAGGGAGAGAAACTACACCCTGGAAAAAACGAGATAGTAACCTTCTTGCATCAAACCCAAAAGTAGATAACCACTCAAACATAAAGATAGCATCAAGAATAGCAGGTGGCAATAATCACTACTCCTTAATCTCTCTTAATATCAATGGTCTCATTCCCAAATAAAAAGACATAGACTAACAGACTGGATACGTAAACAGGACCCAGCATTTTGCTGCATGCAGGAAATGCACCTCAGTGTCAAAGACAAACACTACCTCAGAGTAAAAGGCTGGAAAACAATTTTACAAGCAAATGGTCCCAGGAAATGAGCCAGAGTAGCCATCCTAATATCAGATAAAATTGACTTTCAACCTAAAGTTATCAAAAAAGACACAGAAGGACACTACATACTGGTCAAAGGAAAAATCCACCAAGAACTTTCAATTCTGAATATCTATGCTCCAAATGCAAGGGCACCCTCATTCATAAAAGAAACTTTACTAAAGCTCAAAGCACACATCGCATCTCACACAATAATAGTGGGTGACTTCAACACCCTACTCTCTAAAATGGATCGTTCAGGAAAGCAGAAACTAAATAGGGACACAGTGAAACTAATTGAAGCCTTGGACCAAATGGAACTAACAGATATATATATATATATATATATATATATATATATATATATATATATATATATATACACACACACACACAGAGAGAGAACATTTCATCCTAAAGCAAAAGAATATACCTTCTTCTCAGCATCTCATGGCACCTTCCCCAAAACTGACCATATAATTGGTCACAAAACAAACCTCAACAGATATAAGAAGATAGAACTAATCCCATGCCTCCTATCAGATCACTATGGAATAAGGGTGGTCTTCAATAACAACTGAAACAACAGAAAGCCCACATACACGTGGAAGCTGAACAATGCTCTACTCAATGATACCTTGATCAAGGAGGAAGTAAAGAAAGAAATCAAAGACTTTTTAAAATTTAATGAAAATGAAGGCACAACATACCCTAATTTATGGTACACAATGAAAGCGGTGCTAAGAGGTAAATTCATAGGCCTGAGTGCCGCCAAAAAGAAACGGGAGAGAGAACATACACTAGCAGCTTAATGGCACACCTGAAAGCCCTGGAACAAAAAGAAGCAAATACACCCAAGAGGAGTAGAAGGCAGGAAATCATCAAACTCAGGGCTGAAATCAATCAAGGAGAAACAAATAAAACCATACAAAGAATCAACAAAACTAGGAGTTGGTTCTTTGAGGAAATCAACAAGATAGATAAGCCCTTAGTCAGACTATCCAGAGGGCACAGAGACAGTATCCAAATTAACAAAATCAGAAACGAAAAGGGAGATATAACAATAGAAACTGAGGAAATTCAAAAAATCATCAGATCCTACTACAAAAGCCTATATTCAACACAACTTGAAAATCTGAAGGAAATGGACAATTTTCTAGACAGATACCAAATACCAAAATTGAATCAGGATCAAATAGACCATCTAAACCGTCCTATAACCCCTGAAGAAATAGAAGTTGTCATTGGAAATCTTCCAACCAAAAAAAGCACAGGTCCAGATGGTTTTAGTGCAGAATTCTATCAGACCTTCAAAGAAGACCTAACACCAATACTCTTCAAACTATTCCACAAAATAGAAACAGAAGGAACACTAGCCAACTCGTTCTATAAAGCCACAATTATGCTAATACCAAAATCACACAAAGATCCGACAAAGAAAGAGAATCTCAGGCCAATTTCTCTTATGAATATCTGTGGGACCTTGAGGAGACGTGTGGCCATGCCCCAGGTTCTAGCCTGACTCCGCCTAGGCAGTCACCTGCAGGCAGCCACACTCTCCCCGCCTTCTCGGGTTACCTGACCACCCAACTCAAGATATATAGCACCCCTCAGCGCGTGCTCGCTCGCTCTCTCTCTCCCCTGCTTTTTCTCCCTCGGCCCTCTTCTTTGTCTATCTCTCTGTCTTTCAATTTTCTCCCCTTTCCACATGGTCATGGCTTCTCTTATCTATTTTCTCCTCTTTCTTTATCTTTCTATCTCTTTTCTCTTTCTATTTTCTTAATAATAAGACATTAAAGCTATGGGCCGCCTCTTATTAAATTCGCCACATGGAGCTAGCTGGTAAGCGCCATCTGAGACTCTGGGATTCAGCCACTAGGACAGTCTGAGCACAGGTAACAGGCAGAGAAATCCACAATAGAACGCCTTCTGTGTGGCATTTGTCTGCGCCCCCGCACGCCCCCACACGCGGAGACCGGCCGGTGGTGTGACTGCTTGCTCCCTGTTAGGCTGAGGCATGCATGCATCTTGCCTGCTTTCCCAAAACCCTCCTGCCCGCGTTTTTCTTTTTTTTTCCCACAAATACTGATGCAAAAATACTCAAGAAAATTCTTGCCAACCGAATCCAAGAACACATCAAAATGATTCACCACGATCAAGTAGGCTTCATCCCAGGGATGCAGGGATGGTTCAATATAAGGAAGTCCATCAATATAATCTACTACATATCTCAAAGGAAAAAAAAAACACATGGTCATTTCTTTAGATTCGGAGAAAGCATTTGACAAAATTCAGCATCCTTTCATGTTAAAGGTCTTGGAAAGATCAGGAATTCAAGGCCCATATCTAAACATAGTAAAAGCAATATACAGCAAACCGATAGCCAACATTAATCTAAATGGAGAGAAACTTAAAGCAATCCCACTAAAATCAAGGACTAGACAAGGCTGCCCTCTCTCTCCATATCTTTTCAATATAATACTTGAAGTTCTAGCTAAAGCAATTAGACAACAAAAGGAGGTCAAAGGGATACAAATTGGAAAGGAAGAAGTCAAACTATCACTATTTGCAGACGATATGATAGTATACTTAAGTGACCCAAAGAACTCCACCAGAGAATTCCTACAGCTGATAAATAACTTCAGCAAAGTGGCTGGATATAAAATCAACTCAAGCAAATCAGTAGCCTTCCTATACTCAAAGGACAAGCAGGCTGACATAGAAATAAGAGAAATGATACCCTTCACGATAGCCACAAACAATGTAACATATCTTGGTGTGACTCTAACCAAACAAGTGAAAGATCTGTATGACAAGAACTTCAAGTCTCTGAAGAAAGAAATTGAAGAAGACCTCAGAAGATGGAAAAATCTGCCATGCTCATGGATTGGCAGGATTAATATAGTAAAAATGACCATCTTGCCAAAAACAATATACAGATTTAATGCAATCCCCATCAAAATCCCAACTCAATTCTTCATAGAGTTAGAAAGAGCAATTCAAAAATTCATCTGGAATAACAGAAAACCCAGGATAGCTAAAACTATTCTCAAGAGTAAAAGAACTTCTGGGGGAATCAGTATCCTGGACCTCAAGCTGTACTACAGAGCAATAGTGTTAAAAACTGCATGGTGTTGGTATAGTGACAGGCAGGTAGATCAATGGAACAGAATTGAAGACCCAGAAATGAATCCACACTCCTATGGTCACTTGATCTTTGACAAAGGAGCTAAAATCATCCAGTGGAAAAAAGATAGCCTTTTCAACAAATGGTGCTGGTTCAACTGGAGGTCAACATGCAGAAGAATGCAAATTGATCCATTCTTATCTCCTTGTACTAAGCTCAATACAAGTGGTTCAAGGACCTCCACATAAAACCAGACACACTGAAACTAATAGAAAGGAAACTAGGGAAGAACCTTGAACATATGGGCACAGGGGAGAATTTCCTGAACAGAACTCCAATAGCTTATGCTCTAAGATCAAGAATAGACAAATGGGACCTCATTAAATTACAAAGTTTCTGTAAGGCAAAGGACACTGTCAAAAGGACAAAGCGGCAACCAACAAACTAGGAAAAGATTTTTACCAACCCTACATCTGACAGAGGGCTAATATCCAATATATACAAAGAACCCAAGAAGTTAGACTCCAGAGAGCCAAATAACTCTATTAAAAATGGAATACAGAGCTAAATAAAGAGTTCTCACCTGAAGAATATCTAATGGCTGAGAAGCACCTAAAGAAATGTTCAACATCCTTAGTCATTAGGGAAATGCAAATCAAAACAACCCTGAGATTTCACCTCACACCAGTCAGAATGGCTAAGATCAAAAACACAGGAGACAGCAGTTGTTGGCGAGGATGTGGAGAAAGAGGAACACTCCTCCACTGCTGGTGGGGTTGCAAACTGGTACAACCACTCTGGGAAGCAGTCTGTTGCTTCCTCAGAAAACTGGGCATGACACTCCCGGAGGATCCTGCTATACCACTCTTGGGCATATACCCAGAGGTTTCCCCTGCCTGCAATAAGGACACATGCTCCCCTATGTTCATAGCAGCCTTATTTATAATAGCCAGAAGCTGGAAAGAACCCAGATGTCCCTCAACGGAGGAATGGATTCAGAAGATGTGGTATATTTACACAATGGAATACTACTCTGCAATTAAAAACAATGAATTCACAAAATTCTTAGGCAAATGGTCAGAACTTGAAAATATCATCCTTAGTGAGGTAACCCAATCACAAAAGAACACACATGGTATGCAGTCACTGATAAGGGTATATTAACCCAGAATCTCAGAATACCCAAGATGCAATTCACATACCAATAGATATCCAAGAAGATGGAAGGAGAGACCCCTGGTCCTGGAAAGACTGGATGTAGGGCAATGCCAGGAAAGAGAAGCGAGAGGGGGTTGAATGGGGAACAGAGGGAGGGAAGGGGGCTTATGGGACTTTTGGGGAGGGAGGAAACGGGAAAGAGGAAATCATTTGGAATGTAAATAAAAAATACAGAAGAAATAAAAGAAAAGTTAATAAATAAACAAATATGCAAACAAAAATAGATTTTAAATCTATTTTACATGTTGAAATTAGGAATTAATAGTTTCTGAATTGTTTTTTCAGATACATTTCAAAACAGCTTTACAAGTACATATATTTTGCTAACATTTTACTTCTTATATGTTTTGGCTTTTGTTTTATACATTTAAAATAGGTTTGAGAAGTCTATAAGATGTTACATTATATTCTATTGCCACTAGGATGCAGCATACAGCATCTTTATATAGAAACCTCTTAAGAGTTCAAGTTGTCAAATGTTAGAATGTTACATCAACATTAGAACCCAGAAAAGAAAACAAATGACAGATGTGGCAGGCTGGAGTAATCAAATGCTGGTACCTGAGAGACTGCTTTTTGCCTTTTGAGAATAAGGAATGGACTTATCACATGGGTTGTACTTTGTTTACACATGTTTTCAAGACAGAGCCACAGCTGCTCTGCAGGAAACACTGTAAGGAGAGTGAAAAGAGGAGCCACAGGCTGGGAAAAACTATGTGCTCATCACATCGCATACCTAACAAAAAGCGTGTATCCAAAATACACAAAGTCCACTTAAAACTCTAGATAAGACAACAAACAACCCAACTTAAAAATGCACAAAAGATGCCTACGGAAACCTCACTGAAGACATACAGATGGTGAATATGGTTGTGAAAGGATGCTGGGCTCATTTGTCACTGAGGATCTGCTTTTTGAACAATGATGGTGAACTATTACCCCCCAGATTATAAAGCAAAACTGTCAATAACAGTTGCTGGTGAGGATAAGAAGCTGTGGAATGTCCCATTCATCACAGCCACCAATGTAATGACACTGTGACTTGGGGAAATAGTTTGGCAGTTTCTTCCAAACCTAGTTTTACAATGTAACAAGGCAACAGTACTCCTAAGCATTTATTAAAATGATTTGGACATTCAGGCCCATGCAGAAGCTTGCACAGTTGTACTTGTAGTTTCACTCTAACAATCAAAGTCTGGGACCAATCAAGATACCCTTTATTAGATAAATGGATAACAAAACCTGTGAAATCCATTCAATGGAATATTACTGAGTGAGACACCTGAACCCACATGGGAAGGAGAAAACAGACTCCTGCAGGCTGTCCTCAGATCTTCACATGTATATGAATTACATATACACACACATACACATACACAAACATACAAACACACGCGCAGTTGTAATATGAAGCCAATTTTGTTAAATCTTCTTGCTTCCTTGTCATTGAAAAGAAGAAAAAAGTTTGGCTTGTGTATAACTTTATACAATCAGCCGTCATTTCCATAGGTACTGTGTCCATGGCTTCGATCAACTTTTAATGAAAATATTATTAAGTGTCTGTATTGTACTGGACATACTTACACTTTTCTATGATTAATCTCTAAACAATATAGTATAACACATATTAGTGTGACATTCTCAGTTACAAGAAATCTTAAAATGATTTACTGTATGGGAGATGGGTATAGGTACAAAGACTGTGCTGTTTCCTGTATGAGATTTGGGCATCTTAGAGTTAGATATGGGTAGCAGGTTCTCAGTTCAATCTTCTAGTATCAAGGGATCAATGAACTGTTGTACTGTTTTCCTGGAGAGCCTTCTGCTTGGTCAGATTTGGATGAAACCAGTCTCCCTTTCTACTTTTGCATAGCAGATAACTAATAGTTATGAAAACATCCTGCAAAGTATCTTTAGGCCCCACGCAGTTCCTCATCTCTCACACATGTCCAGATAGCAGGTCCACAGAACACATCTCTACCATGATGTAGCCTCTAGATATGCAGCACAGGGTCATGATGTGCTTGTGAGTTGGCGCAGTCATCAATATCTGTCGCTGAAAGCAATTCCTACATCATAACAGCTACCAATAAATGGCTGCAAATTTACAAAAACATATGATCATGTGAAGAGACCACTGAGCCCAGGCTCAGAACTTATAATGTATGTGTGAAGAGAGAGAGAGAGAGGTCTTGACATTACAGTCTATTTGCTACGACAAAAAAAAAATCAGAAATTATGACAGGAGTACTAAGAAATCAGGGGACAGTGATTCAGGCAGTAGAAACACCAAGGAATGGACAGAAAATCTGCAAATATGTAAAAGGAACAATGAATGACATTAAATATGTAGTCTGGCCATAAGAGAGCCAAATTGTGAACCAGAAAAGGTGACCCAGGCAATAATGAGGAGTAGAGGACTCATCTTCAGATTGTGTGGTGGCTTTGAGGGAGCATAGTCATTAATTGAGAGGGTGAAGAGGTTAAGATATCTTCATAAGGAGCCACATTTTATTCTAAAATGATGCAGTGAAAATCTGAAGTGTAACCTGCATTTTGTTAAGCATGGACTAGAATATCAAAGGACATGATGTAGGCCTAGACTTTTCAAAACCTAGTTTAATTAGGGTTCTTAACCACTTCAACCTCCCTTCTAGCCAACCAACCAAAGGTAGCAGAAGAAGATGGTTAATAGGAAAAGGGGGATGTGGACCTGTTCGGAAGTAGCTCTATGGGATGATTCCAATCTTCATTGTCAGGATATTAGGAGTCTAGTTCAAAATTTCAAACACAAATCAGTAGCAGCAGATCAGTCCAATGGACAAACACCAAGCATGCATCAGTTGCAGCAGCTCAATCCAGAAGAAAGAGTGATGTTCCACTGAATTGGCATAAGTCTGCCAAAGTGGCAAGAAGCAGCCGGAATACCATGAGAAGTTCTTTGGTGCTTTTTTTCTCTGTGAAATCACAGTGAGCGAAGCAAAGACCAGGGAAGCATTACAAGGCAAACCAATCCAAGTGCATTGTTCACTGTCTTTTGGTTGTACTTAAATTCTTTCCTAACATCATGAGTCCTCTCACGTTTCTGCCCCAGCAAAACATCCTCTCATAAAACAGCATCCAGAAAAACATCACAGGATATAACTGAGTCTCCAAAAAAACCAGAAATTTCCAGTTCAACATGCATTGTATCACAACTTTAATGTGTACCTATAATTTTTTGGCTATTGCTATATAGTAGAAGAAGAACTTTTTAGGCATATGCACATTCTTCTAAGCATAGAAGTCAAAGTACAAAGTGACATTACATTGACATTACATATTACTTTACAAAGTACCCACCAATATTACATTTACATATATATGTTACATTCAAAACACATTCTAGATATTAGCAAGATATTCTTAGAACTGATGACTCTGGACATAGCTATTTCTCCTGCTGAAGGAATAGTATAGGTTTAGGGTTAGGATTAGACTTTGAACTGTTCCTTATTCATTACTTTATTGAGGGACATTATTATAAAATATGAAACAGCTAAAATAGAAATAAAGCAAGCCTTTATTTTCAATGGGTTCCTCATTCGTAGATTCAACCAGATATAAAGAATGTGAGATAAATTATTCTCTCTATACTGAACATGCACTGAGTTTTTTCTTTTCATCATGTTCTATTCAGTATAAAAACTCATGGGTGGGAAAGCAGAGCAGCAGGAGGGTAAAGTGATTGGTCAATCATGTTACATCATTAGAGAGCAGAGAGTGCTAAGAATGCTAGTACTCAGTTTCTCTTCTCAACTCTGGACCTTCAGTCTGTAAAATGATGATGCCCACCAAGACCAAGGCCAAGGCCAAAACCAAGACCAAGGCCAAGACCAAGACCAAGACCAAGACCAAGACCAAGACCAAGGCCAAGGCTAAGGCCAAGACCAAAACCACTAGAGTTGCTCTTCTCAGCTTAGATCTTCCTGAAAGCAGCTCTGTAGACACATCCAGAGTTTTGTCTCCTACTCGATTCCAAATCTAGTCAAATTGACAATGTGCTTAGTCCATTTCTCAAAATCCCCAGAATCTTTTTTTTTTTTTCGAGACAGGGTTTCTCTGTGTAGCCCTGGCTGTCCTGGAACTCACTTTGTAGACCAGGCTGGCCTCGAACTCAGAAATCCTCCTGCCTCTGCCTCCCAAGTGCTGGGATTAAAGGCGTGCGCCACCACCGCCCGGCTAATCCCCAGAATCTTAACAGCCACCAATATTGTTCAATAATTCAAAGTCCAAAGTCTAATCTAAGATTCAAGACATTCTTAATTATGAGCCCTTATAAAATCAAAACACAACTTACATGTTTCCAACATAATGAAACAGTGAAATTTCCTATCCCAAGGAGTGACTGTTTCACAAGCAAAGATTGGACTTCCAAGCAAAACCAGACTCAGTATGGCAAACACAAAATGTAGAGGCTCCATGTGCCTGATCCCGGCATGTACCATGTGGCACCAGGAATATTCTGGAACTTTGGTGAAGAACGTAATGACATCAGACTTTTTGCAGATTGAATTCCTGCCAAACTAGCACCACATGATGACACTGACAAATTTGCTGCCCTCTTTAGATGTAGTCTTACCTCCTTCTACACAGCGGTAGTGGCCACTCTGTGTGTAGATGGCTCAGTGAGGCAAGAATGTTGCTTTGGCAGTCTTTTTGTCGAAAGCCTTCAGTGGCATCCTCAGACAAACACTCTCCTTTCCAATTCAAATGAATTCACAGGTTCACAAGTTGGAGTCTAGGGTTTGCTTTCCCCTGCTCTCCCCCCACCCAACCCCCACCTCCCCGCCAGGATACCTTTCATATTAGAGTGTAAGATTTCTCTCTAATATATTTATCCATTCCTACCCTATTAGAATCATCGAGCCCTTTTACACCCCTTTCCTTAGTAAACTGCATGTTTTTCATATCTTTCGGGGAACTCTTTCACTCTAGCTCTAAAAGCAGTAAGAAGTAACCATGTCTCAGGCTGGATGCTATGTGGTCTAAAAACTTCCTCTGCTAAATGATTCCTTCCATTCTTGAATTCAGCCTCTTAACTTCTCAGGACACCAGCAGAAAGCAGCAAGATTCTTTGTCAGAATATAACAGAACCCAAGTTTCCACTTGCTCTCCTCTGAAACCTCATGGACTAGGCTGCATTTCTCTCAGCCTTCTGGCATTCCAAACTCTCATCTGATTGGCCTATTAAATTCAGCTTCCAGAACGGTTCAGGCTTCTGCAGCCCATCTCTCCAAATTCTCCCACAATTCCTTCCACAAATCAGGTGAGAAAGCCAAAAGACCACTTGGTGATGTTTGCCACAACAGTACTGGCACTTCCTTTTAGTATCACTGTTTTGCATTAGGAACTTTTGAGGCTGTGACTTAGGCAGGGTTTATCAAGGCTCTCCAGGAGTGCAGTCCTGATGCTCAATGAGTGTGAAGTGGCTGTTCCCAGGCTCCTCAGATGGGACACATGTCAGCTCTCCACCCAAGTTTTTATTTATGCTGAAGTGCCCGTGGATAAAATGGTGCAGCTCACATCCTATTCAAAGTGAGTCTTCCAACATCAGTTAAAACGGTCTTGAAAAGTCCTTACAGACACACCATAGTAATTTTCCTAGGCAGCTGTATCTCCACGCAAACTGACACAAAGATTAATCATTGTGTGGTCTCCAGGTAGTAGTAGCCAAGGATTGAGTAAGATGTTTATATACTGCCCAAACCACAGACACCACAGTGATTTTCTCAAAAATATGCATGTGGAAACTAAGACTGTGTCCTCACTACCTGTTGTCCCACCCAGCCTGTTGTCTCATCTCGATGTATATCTTTTGTAGATAATATATACTAAGGACCTGCTTATTTGATTAGATGGAAAAAGCCAAGACACTTGTACACTTCTTACCTTGGTGTATGAGAATGTCTTATCTTTGTAAACTTTAACTCCAAAACCAACTTTTTCAAGAACATCCCTGCTTTATTCATTTCTTATGTGAGTCATAAGCATGCTAACTGGACTCCAGTTTAGCATCTACTTACTTCAATATGACTGTACCTATTATAGTAGGTTTCATTTCTCTTCCTAACTTAGGTTATAAAACTCTTGAAAGTTTTTCATTATTTCATCTCGATGACCTTTCACTATTGTTATAAAAATTATTTATTGAATGGATAAATAATTTTTATCCATTTGCCTCTACATTTCTATGAAGTGTTTCTTGATGACAAGGGTCCACATAAAAATGAATTTTAACTTAGTAAATGCTAATCCATGTTATTAATAATATAACAATCTTAAGGTATCAAATGAGAGGGCAGATTTATGATGGTGCATAAAATTCTTTATTTAGAACAATAAAGTATATGTTTATATAATGTAATTTCAAATTCAACCTGTATCAAAAGGGTCAGGACATACACCTATTTTAAAAAGTACACATACGGTATATACACATACACATCACATTTTACAACCTTTTATTTAATTAAACTTCAGTCATAAACTATTTAGAATAGTGTTGACATACACTTACATTACAATATGCAAACTCCAATCTATGACTGAACTAGCAATATATCTGTGAAGCCATATAAATGTCAGAATACTTCTCAAGTCCATTGGCTTAAAAAACAGTGGTAGAGAGACACAATAATCACATATTAATGCCTAGACTACTGGAGAATAAGACTATAGGAATTTTGATTGGAAAATTTTATTTAGTGAACTCTTTTAGCCTAGAAATTGAGTAAATGAAAATACCATAGTTTTTGTTTGTTTTAAACAATTTTCTTCTTCTAAAAACAGTCTTATAAGAAAATATTTGGAGGTGGCAGTTATGCATTTACAATGCTTACAAACATTCCAGGATCATAAATATTCCCCTTAGTTTCGATCATGCCTAAACCCACACCAGTTATGAAAGAGATACCCCCACCATTTTACCCTGACTGTGTGGAATGGCAGTAGCAAGGGCTGTGTAATCAGCCTCCATAAATAAATTTTGATCAGAATGGTTATACTTAAAGCCAATTTCACAATACCATTCCAAAGATAAACTGGCTTAGTTTAAAATTCTTGTCCTACTTTTCCAATTCTAAATTCTTAGAATTTATGGATTATCATTTTTTAAAATTGGCTTTAAAATATCTCTTGGCATCCAAGAGCCTTAGTAGCACCCTACATTTTTTTTGTTGTTGTTGTCCTTAGCTTTCAATAAATGAGAACATTTACATTCACCCTCTGACACATTTCCAAATGTCATACACATCTTATATCTCTTCCTGATGACAATGCACTACTGGTTTTCATTCCCCAGAGGCGATCCCAAACATTTATTTAAGCAAAGGTAAAAGCCACCTCATGTGTCAATGGTTATCCAATTCACCCTACTTAAGACTGAAATCACTTTTACTAATGAACCCTATGTACATTAGAAACTAAAACAGCACAGACTTCTCATTGTCTAACCTATTGTTCGGAAGCCAGAGCTGGGAATTTTGCTTAGGATTCTTTTTGCTGTTTTCTTTGCTTTATTAATTATGCGGCATAAGGGCTCACTCCCGAAGAGTGACATCTGACCTATCTACATACAACTACAACACTGAGATCCAAAGAGAGTGGGGCCATTATATCCGTTTGTGGCAAAGTAGAACAACCACCTGGCTTACCTTTTTCAATCAAACTACACCTAACTGCCTAGTTTGAAAAACATATTTCTTCAACAATGCATACAGGTTAGCTAAAATTCCGTTATCAGAACTGAATCACAAAAATCAAAACCTATGGTTAGAAACAGTGGAAACAATCAAAGATTCCACCACAGATTTTTCCATTCATTTATAACTTCGACTGAATTAAAGTACCAAACTATACGACACTGATTTTTTTTTTTTCAAAGCACATGAAGAAAGTTCACCGAAGTGAAGTTCATTTCTTAACTAAAAGCACATATTTCATTGTGGATACACACTTTTATGTATTTCCATTTTTCTCATATGGATTGCTTTTTGTAGTACAATTTAGGATTTTGTTGTTATTATTGTATAGAAAGCTTCAATTCTCTGATTCATTAAAACATGGCAGTGTGTTAAGTGTGTTAGATAACAATACAAAAACCAGGACTGCTCTAACGCTACCCACTGATCACACAGTCTTGTTATAGGCTTGGTTTCTACCAAGGAGGTAAAAGCTTTCAATACAATTCACACTCTGCAGATTTCTTAGATCATTTTCATTAAAAATCAAATCTTATATATTGCAAAAGAGAATGCTCAGAATAAAATGGGTAATTTAAAGGGTGATTTTATACTTTATCTACTTGGTGCGAGGTTTTCATAATTTAAGAAAAATATTCAGAACGTACATGGAATAAGCTATGCGAAGGATATATATTTTTTAGTCTGAAAGCAGATATGCCGTAGTTAGGGTCCAAGCAGCTAGCATTCAAAATAATGTTCAGCATTTTCCTATTGTTCATGCATTTTATTAAATCTTAGCATTTTAAAAAAATTGGAAATCTATGTTACTTTCAATGAACCGACATATTTAATAAGCAGGACACATCTTCCATCTTCTACCATGTCAGGTATTATAATCTGTTAAATTTGTTTATTTAGCTCTACTGATTTTAAGACCGTGTTTTTGAGTGTTAAAATCCAACTGCTACCTTTGAGAACAAATGTATATCTATCGTACTCTCAAGCTCAGTAAATAGTATTTTCATAAGCCTAAGCCAAATGAAACTACCAGATAGAAACATCAAGCCACAAAACTGAGAAGTGACAATAGGCTCAATCTATATACACCTACACCTATGACTCATGTTAACCTACAACTATTATTAGTCTCAAAGCAGTTAATGCCAAA
Source organism: Tokudaia tokunoshimensis (assembly GCA_036184795.1). Taxonomy (NCBI): domain Eukaryota; kingdom Metazoa; phylum Chordata; class Mammalia; order Rodentia; family Muridae; genus Tokudaia; species Tokudaia tokunoshimensis. Next base: position 22,804,557 of record BTHU01000007.1, on the reverse strand, counting down.
CAACAATATAGGTCCTTTCAGTAACTAAGCTGATTTCTAATTGATTACTAGTCAGTCGTATCCTGGAATATCTGAGGGCTTGAACAAGTAACTACAGTGTCTCAGTGCACTGAGCTTCATATGCAGGCATGATAGCGTTGGAGGAACCTCAGAGCATTAAGAAGGAACTATAGAGACCATCTGAACTCTTTGGTACAAAGAAGAGCAGCCACCACGTACTGGAGATGTACTTGGACGAGCTTTGAACAGACGCTAGAACATTTCATGCAGCTTCAAGACAGAATAGAAGCTAGAAGTTAGGTTTCCATGCACTTTTGCATAATTACATCGAAAATGGTTGTCTTAAGGTTTTAGTACAGGGCAAATAAAATGACTACAAGAATTAAGTTAGTATGAAAAGCTTTAAATTTTGCACGTCTACAAAAGGTGAAAAGAACCTTCACCAAAAATAAAGGCAGAAGAAAAGGTCATACTTTGATTTTAGCCAATTGTTTTCAATATATTTCTATCAGGGGCATCTACAGAACATCTTGTAAATTCTGGTTTGAAAGCACAATGTTCATCATGGAATCACTGCCAATTTCTGTCTAATATGAGAAATGCTGCCACACATTTTAAATAGCAAACTGACATGCACAACTACATAAAGCTCTCTCCTTATTTCATTTCATAAACCTTAATGAATACAGAGTGCCTGATTTTAAATAAATGGCTATGTTTAAAGAGATAATGGTTATACTGCAAATAACTAATGTTTTCTGACTCCTTGCATTCTTGTAGAATACGAGTGACTTAGTTTGCAACTCCCGTATTAGAATAAAGTGTCCATTTCTAATCTTAGGTTCTAAATACCATCAGCCATTCTTATTCTCTCCCATCAGTATTTAAAAAAAATTGGGACCCTTACACATTCAGCATTTTCTCCCAAATCGGTTTTCATACCTCTGCAGTAGTTTCAAAACATAAACATGTCACATTATACTTTTGCAAACTCTATGATTTACACACTCTAGAGTGACTGTCAAGGGAAAAGACCAGCTTCACTAGGGGCCAAATGTCTTCCTTGGCGTGTTCTTCCGCTGGTCCATGTTGACAATTTTCTCCTGTAAGGACTCTTCTGGAAAGTCTTCCATATGCCCTGGCATCATACTGCAGTTCAGCACGGGCTCCGCCGCATGGATAGAACTAGCTACCCATGTCCATTTCTCTAGTAGGACACAGTGCACATGACTGATGTCAGCACGAGCTGATGTTTAGGCTGCTCCTGTTAATCAGTAACTTCAGAGCAGATGAGCCTGCTCAAAAGAAAAAGAAAAATACTCCCCATGGCTTTCAACTCCGTACAGCGGCTGATGCTACGGAGTTACTGTTTAGTTTTGTTTTTTAATTGTTTTCTACATCCCTTTGTGAAAAAAAAAATTTCCCCCCACTATCCAGGCTGAAATCTACTTGCAGAGACCATAATTAACTACAGGCTGCAGGTTGTAACTGAAGAGCAAAGCTTGGTAGGTTTTCAGCACTCAGACATTTCCTAAGCCATGCAAATGGTGCAAGTAGACTGGACACATGTTCTTGTCCCTATCATCACTTGCAAAACCTTCAGAGTCCTGCTCCGTGCAAATTCTTCTTTACAGATGATAATTCAGTGCAGGTTTCACAGCTGAACACTCTGCTCCAACTTCTGAATCATCCATACAAGGTCACGGGTAGCAAGAACAGATAAAGATGAGGTCTGTCACTTGAGACAGAATAGGAATTTGTTTAAAGCTGCTTCATTTATGAAGCAAACATGAACTGTTACCAGCCTAGAGAGGGAGAAAGAGGAGAGGGATTAAAATGTGCTTTTCTGACTCCTTCCCCTTCCCCGATAGCTAAATTCAAATAAAAATTCAGAATGAGAAACCAAGCTAATAATGTGTGTTGTACTTAGTCTTAAAGAACTGGAGAGAGCTTTGTAATCAACTGTGATGATTAGCCAGCATCTCCTTGGGAAGACATTATCTCAAATTATCTTATGTATGGTCTGTTGTCTATTTCTTCTCATTAGGAAATAAACTCCACAAGACCAGATTTATTTTCATTGTTGCAGCACAATTCTTAGAACGGGGCCTGGCGCAGCGCGTGGTATACACACAGCGAGTATTTCTTGAACATAAGAATGGATACATCTCACTGTTTATCTATTCATGAGAGCAAGAAAATGGAGCCAGTCTGTGTGTCCACCAGCCAGTGGGCGGATAATGAAATGTGGTCCATATACACAATAGAATTTTAGTCGGCCATAAAGAAAGGGGAAATTAAGATAAACTGACAGGAAAATGCTTGGATCTAGAATGTATAATACTGAGTGAGGTGACTGAAGCTAAGAAAAACAAAACAAAACAAACCAACATGTGGTCTTTTATGTGTCTTACAGGCAGATCCTACCATCTAATGTGTATACACACACACACACACACACGAATGTAAATGTGGATAAATGTGATCTCTTATGAGTCTTATGTGCAGATCCTACCATGTAATGAATACACACACACATACACACATGCACACACACACATACACACGCACACACACGCACACAAGTGTAGCAAATGTGGATAAAGCCTATGTGATCTCATATGTGTCTTATATGCAGA